>CATVIB010000102.1:0-57422 GCA_958336395.1 Ctenicera cuprea
GAAGTAATGAATTACAAGTAATGCATTACTGTAATTAAATTACTTTTTTCGGTAATAAGGAATGTAATGCATTACTTTAATTGATAAGTAATTAGTAATTTGAATGCATTACCTTTTTTTAGTAATGTGATGAAAAAATACATTACTTTTGTCATTACTTTCATATTCAACAGAATAAATAATCAGGATATTCAGAATATCATTCATGAGTCATGACATGACAAATCCGGGTAAACCTGGGACCAACAAAATCCTTATTTTCCTAGAATAAGGTGTAATACCTACAGCACTGAGTGAAGGAATGTTAAGTAAGGTTTCATAAGAAATTTGTTGCTTGGTTGAGAACGAGGTACTTAGTTCGTGTTCCAAAAATTAAAATACTTTCGTGCAACATATTAGCATCGTCTAATTTAAGAAAACATCTTGTGGTAAGTACTAAGTACCTAGTATAAAACTACCCTATTATTTGAATGTTACAGATATTTTCTTATTATTAATTCCAAATTTGTAGCTATACCTAATACTTATACATTTTGCCAATTACCCTTATTTTATATGTACAATGTTGAACAGTGTGAAATATCGGTATTGTAACATTTTAGGAAAGCTTAATTGGATGTTGATTAATTTTTGCTTTTGTGGCAGCAGACGTTTTTAAAACGAAACGTTACGCTCTAGCAGATAACAATTTTGAAACGCAATTGTTAAATTTAAACACGGAATATGTAGAATACATTTTTTTTTAATTATTGTGTTTTGTGTGGTGTTTTTTTTATTAGTAGTATTTAATAACGACAAAAGTAATGTTTAAAATAATGCATTACTTTTTTCGGTAATTAGTAATTGTAATGCATTACCTTCCACGTAAAGTAATTAGTAATGAGAATGCATTCTTTTTTTGGCTAAATAATGAGTAATTGTAATGCATTACTTTTAAAAATTAATGTTCCAATCACTGTCGATCACCTTTCTCATTTTTGACACCCAGACCATATTCTCCAACTATATCTACAATTCTTCCTCTGCCAACTTTTGAGTTGAAGTCTCCCATAACAATGATCACTTCTCGTTTCTGTACTGATTTTAAAAGAGTATGTACGCTTTTATAAAATTTCTCCACTTCTTCATCACTTTTATCAGCTGTGGGAGCATAAACTTGAATGAGATTGATATTTACAGGACTACTCTTTAATTGTAACATAGCTACCCGTTCTGTCAAGGGAGAAAACCTGAGTATCGATTTTTGGATTGATTCTTCTATCATGAAAGCTACACCTTCTTGATGGTTATTGTCACTTCTCCCAGAGTAATCGGTTACGGTGCCGTATGATTTGCAGATTCCAGATCCAGTCCAACGAACTTCGCTCATGCCCAGTAGTTAAATTTTACATCTTTTAAATTTTCTTGTCACATTGACTAGTTTACCTGCTTCATAAAGCGTTCTTACATTCCAGGTTCCGATTCTTTTAAGTATAATATTTCATTCCGCCCTGGGATTCTTAGCACCCCTGGTACATTTAAGTGGCGCCCGGAACTCGGGGCCATAGCTTCATCTGTATTCATCATAGTGGTTGTTATTTGGAAAATAGTGAGGTGGTTTCCACTTACTGGTGGTTACTCACCGCAGTACTTCCGTCGTATGACCGGTTACCAATCACTCCGGAAGAATTCTGTTAATAGACCATCCGCAGTACTTCAATTTCAGCTCTATTACAGTAGTGGTAGTTACTGCTGCCCTCTACCAGCCCCTATTTGGTCCGCGGGTATATTCTATACCTACCCTATATCTCTATAGGGCGTTCCCCGATCCGCCAGCCACCTGGGGAAGCGCCGTGTTGGGGTTGGGGTTCCCCCGCTGACTTCACATGCACAGGTGTTTCCTACCCCCTACTAAGTTGAGAGGTAGCCTGTACATGATTTACATCGGCACCGGCACGGTATATTTACATAATATATAAAATATTTATTTATATATTATGTAAATATAGTTATACACAAATAACACAATAATATAACAGGAAACAAAAGCGTAGGACTAAGCGTAAGCAATCACTGAGCTTGAGGCTTTGCTTGTTTTTCCGTTCACAACTAAGCGCTTATAACCTATAACCACATTATATTCGTTAGTAAGAGGTAACTCAGCGCGTGAGATGCGTGCGTCTCAGCTACGTGTGTGGCGCTACGCGAGGTGACTGGTCGAGTTAGCGGTGTGTTACAGACTTCCCCTCAAGAACTTTAGGCATCTCGACGAGGATCCTGAACTGGGTATGGTTCTTTAAGCGACTGCATTTTTAGGTCTGCCTCGTCTCCCTTTGAGTTAGACAGCTTCCAGGATGGCATTCTTGAAACCGTGGTATAGACGGAAGGCGGACGTATGGTAGGTGCCTACTGGTGGTCCTGGGTTTTGCGGGTTTATGACCTCGTAGGTCGCAGTGTACTTGACGTGCAAAACTCTGCATGAGCCGTCTCTTTTGCAATCAATCTTGGCTGTCGTTCCCTTGTTTTGCATTGTTGAGGGTGTGTAAGGTGACCCAGACTAGGTTTATTGGTTCTTGTTGGTGTCCCTCCTGGCGATGTTCATTGGCGTACTTTTGCTAGCGTGTTGCTAAAGTTTGTTTAGCAGCTTAGTCTCTCTTGGCATGTCTGTAAGGCAGAAAAGATAAATAGTTATTTTGGAAATAAACAATTCCGACTAGATCGAGGCTTGTTGATTGCGGGTGACGTTTTCCATGGTTCGGAGCTCTCTTCCAAAGGTGAGGTATGCTGCTGTACACCCAGTGGTTTGGCACTTGGCGGTGTTTGTAGCAAATCGTATTGGTAGTAGTTTGGAACAGCTAATAAAAGCTGCTCAGCTGGGATGGATAACTGTGGCTTAATATTTCTTTTCTTTCTCTTAACCGGGTTGGCTTGAGGGTGGTAACACGGAGTCAGAGTTTGTTTGATGCCTAGACAGTGTGTTGCTTACCCGATGTTTTTGCCAACGAATTGTGTTCCACTGCCACTGCTTATACGACCTGGTGTACACGTAGTTTATTTCTGTTATCAGCGTTTTGGCACAGTTTTGGGCATCAGTTTGGATCAGAGCAAATAGTTCAACCCATCTGTATGAGGTGTCTTCTATTATGAAAACCCATTCTTTTTCCTGGAGCTTCAACTAGTGTAACGAAAAGGTCGATTGCAATGTGTTCGAAGCGCTGAGCCGGTACTGGGATTTGAAGTAAACCGGGGAGTTTCATGTTGCTTGCTTTGTAGCGCTGTTGATCTGGACAGTTCTTAACATTTACAAAAATTATGTAAATTTCCCGAAATTTTCAAATTTTCTTAAATTATATCAATTTCAAACATTTTCAAAAAATTTCAACTTTTTCAAAAACTTCCAAAACTTTTGAAAATTTTAAAAGTTTTAAAAAATTATTATTATAACATTAAAAACAAATCAATATTTCAATATAGGCGGTGACGGTTCCGTGGCAGTTGCCCGACAGATTTTTTAAACTGAAAGTAATAAAACTGCTAAAAATGAGCTACAGTTTAAATACCCCAAAGCTTTAGTTTTCTATGAGAATTCTCTTAAGAATTCAATATTAATGGTTCAGTGTTAAATAAACGGGAGGTAATAAAAAATCTTGGAACAAGCTAAATTGCTTATTATGAAGGGCAGAAAATAGTTCTAAAGTTACTCTTAAATATAATGCCGTTAGTGGCACAAATCTTACTCTTTACCTTGCAATTTTATTGAAGTGAAACTTCTTTGCCAGCGGGTGCATCTTTAGTGGGTGGCGGATCCAATATGGCAGCAGTATTTCATACAATTGTCCGATTTCCATCAAAATTGGTATTTAAGAGATTTTGGGGCTTCTAATTACGCATCCAGTATGTAAATTATAAAAGTCAAGAGGTCGAACTCAGTGTGGCGGAAGTATTTCATAAAGTTATCCGATTTGCATAAAAGTTGGCATTCGAAGGGTTTTGGGGCTACTAATTACGCGTCCAGAATTGAAATTATAAAATGCAAATTAGCGTTACATAGATCACGTTTTAATGTAACTCACTTACGCACATCAACGTTTTTATAGCGACTCCTGCAAGTAACTAGAACATGACATGACCGTCTTCGTTTTCTGTTAAATCATACAATTCCAAACACACTTCCAGTGAGAACACGCTAAGAAGTTTCATTTAGAACTTGCGTGCTCGGCATACTCTTATTTGTTTAACCTTTGTTGTTTTTAAACCTGAACTTTCTACGCAAAAATAAACGGACCAGGATCATTGCCTTGATTTCGTGAGAACAAGTAACGTTATGGATTCTAACTACATTTCTATTCTTAATGGTAAGAAAGTAACTGTTGGTGCTAAAACATAGACCTAACATGGTATATAGAATACTCGTAAAAAATATTCACCCAAACGACGATTCTTCCCAAATCCACGTTTCATGTATATTGGTTCAGCTGCTACAGACGTTGTTTTCTCGCCGCTGCGCTATAGAATACCTACCTTTTATTGTTTTTTCACTTTAAGTAACTTAAAAGAAAGCTTGTTTATGGCAAACATTTGTCACCCCTCTGTATGTCTGTATGTATATGTATTTTTTTACAATTTTTACACACTTAACAGCCCACACACTTCATCGTAAATAAAGCTAACTCAAGCTTAAAATATCAGTAATCACACAGTTATGAATCACCAAAGAAACGAGGTAGGTCCGCTAAGAAAAGAGGTGTTGCATGAGAATAGCTACTACTCGTCGTAAAAAAAAAGCTCTGGAATGTTTCCCTTTGGTCGCTTATCTCAACAGATAAATTAAGTAATTGTCAAAAGATACGTATATTTTCAAATGGAAAAATTAATTTTTATCTTCAAGACTTAGTCAGTAGCACGAATTATGAACGTTATTGCAGTTAATGGTGGGGCGTGGAACGTTAATATTAAAATACATTTGAATATTTATGATAAGTAACAACATATAAGTCATTGCAAAGTTCGGGAAAAGTGTATACTTTACCAGTTTTTGCTAACTAAAAAACCTATCACTCTTAGTTTGGGTTGCATAATCTCCGCTGCAGCTCTATTCCTATTAAGTTGAGACAGGTTAAAGAGATCCGAATTTAATATACAGAAAAAATTATAGCACTCGCTATATAATTTATAAAACTAAGACATCGATCCGCAGTCCGCTACAACACTTACTTGATTAGCTTATTTTATATAAAACAAAACAGAAACAAAAACATTGTGAGGCATAGCCCACGGATTCCGCTAGTATATTTATCTTTAAACTGTAGTGGCAAAACCGGTCCCTTACCAAGGTCACTCACTTAAGATGTTTCTAAAACGTCATGAAGTGTGCTACAGAGCCTGCTTTAGGATTGGTAATTCCTAGAAGATAAGTGAGAATTTTGAATCTTCAATATAACATTTAAAGAATGAAACTAAAACTTGTAACATTAACGTAAAAGTATCTAGAAAGTATTGTCAACAATACGTCGAAGATAGTATAATTTTTTATGTAGGATAAAGTAATGACGACATAATAAATAAATAAAGTTGTTGGGCAACCGCCATGAGACCCTTTTTCGCGCTTATTAAAATTTTTAATATATTTTAAAAATGTAGACAATTTTATGGGAATTGAGAATATTTTTTAGAATTCTTGAAAAACTTTCAAATATATTTTAAACCTATTATATATGTTTTTTTAAATATCAACAATTTTGCTTGTTTTTTAAAATTTATGGAATTTTTTGGTTATTATGAATTTTTAAAAATTTTTGAACTAGATTATTTTTGGAATATCTAAATTTTTAAAATCTATTGTAAATTCTGAAATTTGGCATTTTTTAAAATTAAATTATTGTATTATTTTTGGAAAATTCTTCAATTTTCATAACATGAAAAATTCAAAATTTTAAAATTTAAAGAATGTACGAAAAAGATTTTAAAATTTTTTTAAAGCATTGATATAAAAAAAAATATTTACACTTTATGGATTTTGTAAAATTGAAAAATTTTGAAAACGAAAGTTTTAAAAATTCCATACGAAAATTTTGAAAATGCTGAAAATTTAAAAAATTTTTGAAAACCTTGGAAAATTTTGAAATTTAACAATCATAACATTTTTTGGAAATCTGGAAAATTTAATATTATTAACAATTTTAAAAAAATGTTAATTTTAAAAATATTTGAAAATTTTAAATGTTAAACTAAATTGATATTGGAAACTTGGAAAATTTTGTAATTTTTTTACAATTTAAAAAAATGTAAATTTTGAAAATATTTGAAAGTTTAAAAATTAAAATGTTAAAATAAATTGATATTAAATTAAGAAAAAATGAGCGACTGTCAAAAAATTATAACAATAACAAAGAAAACATCTTTAGTTCTCACAAGAACAATTATTAGTACGTTTAGATTTACATTTCGGCTACTAAGCAGCCATCTTCAGTGAACTACAACGTATGAAAGAAACACTACGCCGAAGTGACATAACACAACGACACAGATAAGTAACTTACGCCTGGTGATATCAGAGTCGTTACTTTTGAAATAGAGCACCCCCTTTCTCCTTTTTTTGGCGGACCAACCTCGTTTTCTGGCGGTTTCTACAATTTCCAACATTTAAGCCAATTCTGCTTGTCCGTGTGAAGGCGCCAGAACTCTAGATATATACGGACACACAGACACTGCAGCGTCCGCTTTATCGGTCTGCTAATGCCCTACAACTTGCTCATTAGTCAAAATAATTAGGTTGGAAATGTTTGCATAACAATAGCTTTCTTTTAGGCATAACTCGTAGATCGGCCAGCACGCCAAAAGCGAAGAAAACTTCGCTGAATGAATGCATTTGCTTCGAATTCTACATGATGATCACAATATGTTCTTCTGCAACTATACTTCGTATAGCGAGGAAGGTAGAAGCATTGTGCGGTATACTAGGATACCGCATAAAGCTTCGCAATATCGGTGTCACCATAATTTACTAAGATACTACACAAAACTGTAGAAAGATTGAAAGAAGTTAGTCAAAGACCTTGAAAATAAATACATAACTTTCGTACAGAAAAACCGCATTATTAGGAATATCGCATAGTAAAGAAGGAAAAAAAAGTGATTCTAGGATTCAAGTGTTTGAAGAATTTTGTTGTACGTATTTCACTGTGAGGCGCGGCTAGGGATAGCTTACGTAAGACGTTAAGTTTATACCAATTCTAGCAAAACTGTATCGTAGATATTTTATAGAGAAACAAGTCTTGTTCTAAGTAACGAACTTTTAATTATTCAACATACACAATATGTATGTACACCTTGTATAAAGACCATCACTAGCAGTAAGTAGTAAAAGAATTGAAATTATTACGGGTCAGTGATTTTTGCTGAAGGCAGTATGTTTTATTTCTCCTTATTTAAAACCTGTTTACTAAAACATATCGCGTCCACTTTAACCTTTAACGTGTTTATCTCATATAAAAATATTTGATAAATTATAACTGTTTTGTATTTTGCGCTGTAAACACTTGCAATGTATCTAACATTTATTGTACCCTTGCTTCTAGTGCAAGTACATGCTGGTAATGTTTCTATTAGATTAGTTTAACTTTGAATATAACATTCTTTTTTAGAGCAATGTACTACACCAAGCAACGAACCAGGCGAGTGTGTTCTTTTAACTTCATGTACTGTACTTTACGAAGCACTGCAGGGTAAACCTGAAACTTATGTTGAAGAATTTGTGCAAAAATCAATTTGCGGTGGTACTAAATTTATTCCTAAAGTATGCTGCGCAACATCATCAAATTTTACTATACCAAAACCAAAAATTTCAAAACCTGAAAGTGTTACGAAGAATAATGTGTTACCCGGTAGAAAATATTGTGGATATCAACATTCGGACGACTATTTTCGTGCCGAGAACGATACTTCGATAAGAATAAATGAATTTCCATGGTTAGCAAGAATAATATATATATTAGATAATGCTAATCCAATCAACATATTTGTATTATGCGCTGGTTCTCTTATTAACACCAGATATGTTCTTACTTCAGGATATTGTGTGAATGAAGTGCTCCATCCAGTGTAAGTTGCGTTTAAATTAATTTTGGCTATAAATGTTTTTGATTTATAATGTTTCTAGCGTGGGCGTCCGCCTTGGAGAATATGCACCTTTTAATAAAACGGATTGCATTAAAGAACCGCCGTACGAAGAAGAGTGCAGCGGTTTTGAAGATTTTGCAATCGAGAAAATAATACGGCATCCAAATTACAGTAAAGTGGATGATAGCAACAACATAGCTTTGACAAGACTGAACAGAACGGTGATATATACAGGTAAATCAAACTTCTTTGTTTAGTTTATTTATCTTTTTTTTCTTTGTTTTTCCTTGCCTGCCATTACAGCGTTGGGGCCTTTATCCATCTTCTATAGGTGTTCGTGCTTCCTCCATTTCCTTCACGTTCCTTAGTGTTTTACCTCTTCTCGATGCTATTTCTGTTAAGGTGTCGTTTCATGTTTTTCTCAGTCTTTCGCTCGGTCGCCTTCATTCCATTCTTGCCTCATAAGCCTGTTTTGGTAATCTGTTATTTTCCATCCTTATTACGTCTCCTAGTAATTTCAGTTATTTATTTTTGACTGTGTGTATCAGGAGTTCCTGTTTAAGTTGTTTTCTAATGACCTGGTTTCTAATTCTATCTCTCCTCGTTATTCCCTGCATTTTACGTAGGTACTTCACCTCCGCGGCCGTTATTTTTGATTTGTGATTATCCATCATTCTCCAGCATTCAAATTTAAAGTTGAGTGTTGGTATTTATATTGTTTTGTATAAGTGCATTTTCGCCTCTTTGCTTATTTGTCGCTTTCTAATAATTGTGTTGTTTATTAGGTAGAAAATTTACTCGTTTTACTTATTCTATTCCGTATCTCCTTGTCTATTTTTTTGTTTTTTGATATTACTGTGCTCAAGTATTCATAGCTTTCTACTTCCTCTAGTGTCATTTCGGGATTTAAAATTCTTCCTTTTGGGGTTCCTGGTTCTTCGATATACTCACAATGTTACTTTACTCCTCATTGATCTTTAGCCTTTTACTCCCGGTCTGTTGCACCCACTCTTTCAATATTGCTAGAAGTTTTCTTCTGCTATTGGCCACTAGTACTACATCGTCTGCATAGAGCAGACACTGTAGGTAAATCGGCCTCAGATTCCAATTTCCTATTTTTGTCTTTCTTGCGTTTGTTTTACACTGCTTCACTATTTTGTCCATTAGTATAATAAATAGTAGTCGGCTCAAGGTGTCGCCTTGTTTGATTCCTTTTTCCATTTAAAAATTCTTTGAGCATCTTCCGTTCAGTTTTACGCATTCTACTACAGTCTTGTATATACTTACGATTGTCTTCCTTAATTTTGCACTGACGTTCAGTTTTTCTAGTATCTTCCAGTGTCTTGGCACTGTATCAAAAGCCGCTTTTAAGTCAAGGAATGCCGGATGTAACGTTCTTCCTGTCTCTAAGTACTTCTCAGTTATCGTTTGCAGTGTAAATATGTGGTCTCGCGTTTTTTACCTTTACCTGTATGCTCTCTGTTCTTGCTGTAGTTTATCCTCTATCTCGTCTCTGAGCTTTTTTTTAATATTTTTGTATATACTTTTAGGGTTACTAGTGCTAAGCTTTTTGCATTATTCCGTTTTTGTCTTTCCTCTTTTTCTCTCTTTTCTCTATTCTCTATCTCCCTAAATATGTCTAGTGTGTCCTCCTTGTTCCAAGGACATTTTCTATTTCTGTTTCTATCTTATTATTCTTGTTTTTGTTTCTAACAATTCATACTTGTTTTCCTTTCGTGTTTCTTCGCCTTTTAACAACTTTCCAAAACTTCTTTTGATTTACCTTGTACGTCTGTTCAATGGTTGTGGCGAAATTTACCCATGACTTTATTTTGGCCTCCTTGACTGCGTGTTTGGTCTTGTTGCGTCTTTTTTGTACCTTTCTTTGATTTCTTTGGTTCTTGTACTCAAGTAAATCTTCCACGCTTGTTTCTTTAGCCCTACATTTTCTTTTACTATATCATCCCACCACTTTGTCTTTTTGCCCTTCTTTCTTCTTCCTGTGGCCGCTTTCAGCATAGGTAGTTACTTTGAACCTATTCCAACTTTTATAGATATTCCATATGTTTCTATGTTCTCCGTCTTGCTGCTCTTAAGCGGTTAACCTATCTTGGAGTCATTCCCTATATCTTTGTTTGTTGTGTTCAGTTTGTAGTTTTTTAGTTTTAGCTTGTTCATACTCCTTTTGTCTCTCTTTTTTTGGCGGTCTGAATCTGGTGTCTACTTTCAATAATCTGTGGTCCGTTGTTAGTTCTGCTCCCCTTATTACTTTTACATCTAGTATTGCATATCTGGAACTTGTGCTGTATGTTGTATAGTTTATCACGCTTTTTACCTTGTAATACCCCGGGAGCTATTGTAATAATCCCTGAAACTGGTGAAAATCTGCAAATACTAAATTTCCCTTTATGGGTAACGGGCCGAGGATCTGGACTGCTCCTGGAATATTAAGCTTATATCTAGTCACTACACAGGATCCTGAAATATACACTTTAATTTTTAAAGAGTAGTTTAAATCAAATTGAGGCAATTTTTATTCTTATGGTCATGATTATTTGGGAGTTCTCCCTTAGCGTCAAAATAGTTAAATTAAACAAATCAAATAATTTTCCCCCTTAAGGGGACCCTGAAAAGAGAGATTAATAATTGAAAATAAAACAAAAGGAATAAAGTAAAATATAATGTAGTTTATTTATAATTAGGGAAGACCGCTCCTGAGGGGAGGCTAGGTTTTTACAGCACAATGAGAAGCCTGATTGCTCTCGGCGACTTAATATTTAACTTTAAAATGAAGTAGAACTAAATTCTGAATGTTTGAATAATGTGTTGACCAATGAGAAAATATTTTAATTTATCTTTACTTCAATTTTTCTCAAGATACCAATTAGTTAATTTAATAAATGTTAGTACAATTATTTTAGACCTTTCTGACCTGACAGAATCCTTAATTTCCCTCCGACGGAAAACGAGTGAAGTGCGCCCCTGAACAGAGTATTCGGCACAAGTACTTTTATTGACGATGCCAATGATTTAATGTGAGTTAGGCTGATAGTTTCACTGTTTTAACTTTGACTTTTATTTTTATAAAATAACCAGATGTATTAAGTCTTAATAATGGACTTAGATTTTGAATTTAATTTAATTAAGAGAACGATTTCACGAGCACGAGAAAAAATGACTTTTTGTCTTAAAGATGTAAACCCGAACTAACTGTCGTTTTTCGCGTTCTTTCTTAGCAAAACTTTTCCCCTCCAAGGGATTGCAATTTCTGTCCTTTGTCTTTTACATACTGTCTTTTACTAGCTAATGCATGTGTCCACAAGTTGCTTGAACTTCTAATTGCAAACCATGCATTTCCCAACAAAGTAGCCAGTTAGTTGGTGTGTTAGCTTTTCATATTACGTTACAATTTCTACGTTTCCACCTTATCACCGGATATTACTTAGCGTAATTTATAACTTGCACTTTTTAATATGTGGGAATATGTAGATATATAAAAGTTCAACCAACTTTTCCATGACACGAGTTATGTACTACATTAATTTTATTATTGGATTTAATATTTAAACCAATTTATTATGAATGATTTCTTTCCCCTTAGCGACTGCTACATCACTCCCCCCTTAAAAAAAAAGAAGGCAAGTCCTTTTGGAGTTGTCTTCCTTTTAAGTACAAACTTAAAGTTACTCCCTACTATTTACATGCTATTGTTTACATTCTATGTATACTAATATTCTACGTTGGTAAAAATTTTTTTTTTTTTTCTATCTATATGCTAAGTCATAGTGTACTTCACCATCATGCAATTCGTAATTGCTTACTTATTTGTAACCTTAGGTTGGGTAACCCCTATGTGGGGGTAGGTCTCGCAATGTAAGATCTAGTCCTGGTCCCGGGGGTGGGATGTAGATTGCACAAAGTAAAACCCAATCTCGATCCCTGTGATGGGATGTAGGTTTTACAATGTGAAACCCCATCTTGGTCCCGGCAGTGACAGGATGTCGATCTTACAATGCGAAACCAAATTTGTTGTCCCTGTATGGGATTCTGATCCATACACAGGCAAATTATTATTATAATTGTAGGATTTAAACTGTATGATATATATATATTAAAAAAAAAATTATTATAGTGATTATGGGCTGTGAAAGCTTACGACAAAGCTTTTGAAGAAGATCCCTTATATTTTCTTTCTAGACAAGTAGATGAAAGTATTATTGAACAAGTTGGGATTAAGGAAAACATTGTTCTGAATCAAAACGAAATGTTACAAGAAAGAAAAAAGTGATCTTAATTTTGTGGTGCCAAATTGAGTTTCGGGAATTTAGAACCGAAAAGGTTTTTTTTTCCTTTTAGGAGCCTCTTACTCCAAGCAGGAAGTACTGTGGACCTATTCTACCCCCAGCCCACAGAGGGAATTTATTTGCTATTTGCAAATGTATTTTCTGTGATGGTAAACTACTACGATGACTCCGATTCTAGTTTACATACTATTACTTACTTAGTTTTATCATTTATATCTAATTTCCCAAATGTTGCTTTCTAATCTACTTTCCCCTTATGTTTATAATTTGTAAGTCTTTTCTATTCCGTAAAAGTCATTGGTTTTGATGTTTGCTTCGTACCGTGCACTAAATTTGTTTTAATTTTTCACAAAGAGAAAAAGGCCATGGATTCACTGCCGTTATTATTTCACTTTTCCACTACACTGTTCTGTTGCGCTTGTTCGCTGTGTTGCGTTATCATTGCTGCGGTCCAATGGTCTATGTTGGGGTATGCTGTAGTTAAAGTTGTGGTTGACGGTGCTGATGGTAGTGGTTGGGATGACGTCGGGGCTGTTATTATTTTCATCGATGATCCTGGTAATAGTTGCGTTGGAATATTTAATTGTGCTTCTAAATCTGCGGATTTGCTTTGTTGCGTGTGGTGTTTATGTACTATCCACAGTGCCAATGTGTTCCAAATACTGGCTAGCAGAGCTATGCCACAACCTACTGTCTTGTAAATTGCTAGGCCATTTAATATGACTCCCAGTAAATATTTTTTAGTGTTTTTAGAATTACATAAAATCCTATTAATCCGCTCATAAACATTCCGATGTCTGTAAACCATCCCCAAATGTACTGTAGGGTGTTTCTTGCTAATTTCTTTATTTCTGCTCCATCGAAAAGGTGCAGGGTTGAATATCCTTGATAGTCTGTGTTGTTTATCCCATTTAATTTCAATGTTAGCATTGTTTCGACTGCTGCTCTTTCTATTCCAAAATTTAAAGTTCTTTGCACTTTTGCTATTTCTTCTTGAGTGTACAGTAGGGTGGAGCGAGATTTTTTTTTCTCTCAAATTGATTTTCCTGTATTGTTGAAAGTTGTGTAAGTAAACAAGAAGTATTTTTGTATTTTTTATATTTTTTTCCCATTATCCCCTCCACCGCCACAGAGCCCCAGTTACTTTTTTCAATTTTATAGCTTTGTGGCGGTGGAAAACGTTTTCCGATTCTCTTTTTCCATAATTAAAAAATGTTTGTTTATCATGTACGCAGCTTATGAACAGTCAGGCGGGTTGAATTTCTAAAAATTGAATTTTCTTGCCCCTCCACTAATCTCCTACTATGGGATCCGCCGAGTGCCGAATGATTTGTGTCAACTTGTTCAGTACGGAGTTCATAACCAACCACGTCAGGTGCATGCTATATGATGTCCAAACGCCAAAAACTATCCGAGTGCCCCATTTTTGGGAATCCAACTGATTTATACATGTTCGTTTTGCCAACGCGCGAGGACGTCATAAAGTATTTTCTGTGGATTCGTGACAATTTGGAGCAAACAAACATCAATCGAAATACTCTTGTATCCGAAACATTAGAGGCCGTTGCAAGAAAAGTGGAAGAAATCTGGAACAATGCCTCTATTCCAATATTGAGTCATCAGAGAATCGTATCACTAATCAGAGAATATCAACTGAAGCGGAAAAATCTACTAAAGCCTTATAAGCAAAGAAGTAACGTTGCTAGCTATAAATCGCAATTAGAAGTCTTCGCCGCCAGCAGCAAAACTTTATTCGATTTTTCAGCTTGTAAGTGCAAGAGTTTTAATGCATGTGTCTGTGACAAACAATACAAGGTAAGCCTCTTCATTCAGTCTTCATTTAAAAAATAAAAGATGATAATTATCAAATCAAACACTGTCATTACATCAATACTCGATACATTTCTACCACGACTTAATTAAAATGAAATTTTCAGGTTCCTAAGAAAGAGCGATTGTTTCTCGAAGATCAAAGAGGGCCAAGGAAGATGATGATCGGTTCTGTTGATTACAAAGATGTCCGACAACAGAAGATGCGGGAAGCGAGGATGGCTACAGCTGAGTCAAGTACGAGAAAAATTGCTGAAAATCAAGGACCGAGTACTTCTTCCACTGCCACAAAACAGCGTTCAATTCAAGATACTGAATCTGACAGCTATGATGCAGCTTCTCCAATGCAAGATCCTCCTGTTTCTTTGCCGGCTTCTATTGCAAGTACTTCTTGCACAAAAAATCGAAATACAAGTAAACTCCCAATGTTGGCGGAGACTCTAGACCGATACAGTGTTTCAGACAGAGCCGGGGCAGCCATAGCTTCGGCTGTATTGCAAGACTTTGGCATCATTAAAAACGAAAACGATAAAAATATAATTGATCGACACAAAGTAAGAAGAGCCAGGGACAAAAAGCGTTGTGAATTACAATCGGAATCCAATCAACTCACTATTCGTGGTCTTTACTTTGACGGACGTAAAGATAAAACTCTAACTATGAGTGAAAATCGAAGAAGAACCGTAATAGAGGAACATATATCACTAATTGAAGAACCTGGTTCTAAATATATCGCCCACATCACACCTGCTTCTGGAACAGCCTCGTCGATTTTGGAATCCTTGCTAGAGTTTCTGCACACAGCACATGTTTCTCTGAACAACTTGGAAGCACTGGGTTGCGATGGAACCAATACTAATACTGGAAATAAAAAAGGGATCATCACTTCATTCGAAAAAGAAATCGAAAGACCATTACAATGGTTAGTTTGCCAACTACACGCAAACGAACTCCCTTTGCGGCATTTGATGCAACATCTAGATGGAATTACTTCCGGTCCTCGAGGCTTTTCAGGACCTATCGGGATACAGTTGCAAAGCTGTGAGAATCTTCCAGTCATCAACTTCTCGAGGATTGAGTCTGCACTTCCTGTAATTGACAGCAACATTTTGAGCACAGACCAGAAATATTTATACGATATTTGTACTCTTGTGGCAAGCGGAACTTATTCTGAAGGACTGCCTAAACGAGATCCTGGAAAGATGGTTCATTCCCGGTGGCTCACTACCGCCAACCGGATTCTCCGCTTATATGTTGCTACTGAAATCCCCTCACAGAACTTGATGACATTGGCAAGATTCGTTGCGACAGTTTATGCACCAATGTGGTTTACGATAAAAGTACAGAGTTCATGCACCAAAGGAGCAAAACATCTCTTCCAAACTATTCAACTAGCCAATTATCTACCAGACGATCTGAAACATGTTGTTTTCCAGACGATTCAAAGGAATGGGTACTTTGGACATCCAGAGAATATCATTCTCTGCATGCTTTGGGATGATCGCAAGCACATCAGACACCTTGCTTATCAGAGGATCATGAAAGCCAGAAACGCATCGGACGACTCAACGGTTAGAATATTCAAAATTCCAAGCTTCAATTATGGGGCCAACGAATATTACGAACTGGTCGACTGCCAAGAGGTTCTGTGGACTGAACCACCAATGACAAGTCGTTTTTCTCTGGAACAGTTGAAAAAACATATCAAAGACCCAGAATCCTCTGATCTCTCATATATCAAGGAAGTACCTTGCCACACGCAGGCTGTTGAGAGAGCTGTGAAAATTGTGACTGAGGCATCCCTTGCTGTCTGTGGTAGAGAAAGAAGAGACGGAATCATCAGAAACAAGTTGGAATCCCGATCGAAGATGCCTAAATTCGAAACAAAACAGGACTTCAAGTTGCTTTAAATTATTTTACGTTCATGTTTTTTTTTGTTTATTTTAAGTTTTTGTTGTTTTATTTAAGAATTATCATTCATTTATATTCAGACTGTCAGTTTTCTTTGATGTGAGCATTAGTATTATCTCAAAACTGAAAATAATAAATATTAAAAAAAATTGAGAATTTTGATTGCCTTGTGGCGGTGGAAGATAAAATGAAATTGAAAAAAAAGAAATTGTAGAAAGTTTCTTCTCATTATCCACATCTTTCGGTAATACAGGCGTTTTGAAAAAAAAGAAAAAAAGAAATTGTGCATAATATCGCTCCACCCTAGTGTACAGGCCACTAACTCCTAATGGTTGGATTGGTTTGAATTGTAAGTTATCTTCTGCTTCTACTCCCAAAAGTTGTGGTGGATTTTTTTCTAAGGGTAGAGGTGTTAGTCCTACCCATTTTCCATCGATATAATAAAGCGATGGTGTTAACGCGTTGCATTCCACTTGCTCAGCGTGTTTTTGGATCAGATGTGTGATTGGCGACATGAATCGTGATTTGTTATTTACCATTATAGGTAATTCTTGATAACAATTTTCGGTGCGTCTAATTTCGACTAATTTTGGTGTACATTGCATTATGTACAGAACTTCTCCCAATACTCTTCCCACGTGACCCAATTTGTTTTTAATGATTGAACTTAAAGCGTTTGGAGAGAGTGGGGCGATTAACAATCGGTTTTTTATGATTTCTCTATGAAGTAGACATCTTCTGTGCACTGTACTGGTGTATACTTGACTTGTGGTTCTTTTGTATGCTTGTTCAATGTATAATAACTTGCTGTTAATGTAGCTGAACAGATCTGTGTTTTTGGGAATCAAGTCCATTTTTGGTTGTATGGACGTTCCATTGGTGTTTATTGTTACTACTATTTTTGGGTGTTCGGATTGCCAAAATATCGAATCCACATAAAGTGATTGTTTTTACGAGTGACAGGGCGAATATTTTGTCTCCCTGTTCTACCACTAGTGTTTGATCAGTTGGTTGATTTTTGTTGGTGACTATTACTGCTGGTCCTTCAAACAGAGATGTTAAGCCTCCATCACATGATGTTTCCGGCGAGTAGTCCCAGACAGTTTCTCCGTATGTTGAATCCATACAGTATCCTTCTACGTAGTTGCAGGTTATTCCATTTATCAAACTGATTTCGTTGTCATTTAATTTTACGGTTGCTAAATAATCTTTAACGTGAATTTTTATGGCTACTACTACAATTACTTTTGACCAGGAATGGCCATTTTCATTGTAGGTAGTACCTTCACAACTGCTGTCATCCTTTAGACTTCCCAAATTGTTAATGATGCCGTTGTTGTTCCATTCAAGGTGATTCCTCCTACTAATTGATTGAAAATTTTTATTGACCTGTATCGATGTACATTCTGACATTCCGATCTTCCAATGAAGTTAATGAACGTTGACACACCTCCCGATACGGCAGACGTGTGTGAGTGCATTCCACAATGTTGTATTATTCTTGTAACCTCGATTAAACAGGCTATAACCTTTTGTTGTTTGAATTCATTTCGTTGTATTACCCTCACTGTTGTTGGTCTCTCGCTGTATTCTTTCCGTTCATCCGGGCACGGTGCCACATCTTGAATTGAAACCACTGTCATGTTATTGTTCGCATTTTCACAGTCATACGCGATAAGCACTGACACTTGTTTTATTAATGCACATATTATTAAAAACACTAACGGTACGAGCAATTTGGGTCCCATTTTCCTATAATTAAAAATATTTTCACTACCTCAGCATAACTTTTAACAATAAAAAAAAATTCTTATGATTACTTACTTTCCTATTCTTATATATATATAATTATATTTTACATAAGGCTTTTGTAAGAACGTTTCTTTTTTTCCTTTCAATTTCTCAAATTTTCACGAAAAACCTTTTGTCTTATACTTGGACTTGATGTTGTTCGTGCAATTTATATTTTGTGTTCCTGTAAAAAAACTGTTTTTGTTTTGTGGGGTCATGTTTCTAAAGTGACCCATGAATTTCGCCAATGTTCACGAAGAACCCTACGTCTTCTGATTTGACCTAGTGTTGTTCGTGCGGTTTTTATTTATTTTTATGCCGAAATGTTATTTTGCTCGCTCATGTTTCCAAGATGAACCATGAGGTATGTGATTTATATTTTTTGTTTTTGTTTTTAAGTGTTTGAACGTAATCGTCTACGTGCCGAAGTTCTTACTCCGTCTTGCGTTACTGAACCTAAATTTCCTACATTACCTAAATTTTGTACATTTTCTTTTACCATCTTCTTTGTTTCTTTATTAATATCTAGTCTCCAATTTCGACGTTTCGTTTGTTGTTGTTTCTGTTGAGCTGCCCTTTGACAGTCTAACCCCTGTAAAATTGTTAACGTAACGTCTTCTGGCTTTACGCCTTCTTCGACTTCCGTGATAGCATCCCAACTATTTAGTGGGTTGTTTGCTTCATCTTCATTATCTGATTGGCTGTCTTCTTGGTTTCCTTCTGCGCTTACTTGCTCTTTATCTGGTTTTAATAATTTTAATCGGTTGGCGTGAACTACTTGCTCTTTATTTCTGTTTAATTCTTTGATTTTGTAAGTTACTGGTCTTTTAATTTCTACTATTCGGTACGGCCCTAACCAAGGTTTTGTTAATTTTTTTGAAATACCTATTTTTGTGCTGGGATCGAATAAATAAACTAAGTCTCCTAACTTAAAATTTTTATTTTCGGTATTCTTGTTGTAATATACTGCCCTTCTTTCTGCGGATATTTTCATATTTTCGGCAGCATTTGGAAATGCTATATTTAATCTTTTCAGCATTTCGGATACGTAGTTTTCATCTGTATCGTATTTGATTGACATTGGTTTTATTACTTCATCCAATGGGAATGTTGGATCCCTGCCGTGAAGTAGAAAGTACGGACTGTAACCTGTGGAACTATGAACAGACATGTTATGCGCCATTCGCATAAAATCTGTCCAATCGTCCCAATTCAACTGTGTCCTATTTACGTAGTGACTTAAAAAATCTTTTAAAACCCTATGGACGCGTTCTATCGCTCCATTCGCCATTGCGTGGTATGCTGATGTTTGTAGTTTTTCAATGTTAAGTTTTCTACAAAGTTAATTGAAAAGTTTTGAAACAAAGTTGGTGCCTTGATCTGTAATGAGTTTTTGAGGTGTACCATGACGAGCTATAACATTGGTGAAAAATGCTTGTGCTACGGTTTCAGCTTTTTGATCTGGTATTGGTATAAGTTCGATGTATTTCGAAAAATGATCGATGAACGTTAATAAATATTTGTTTCCTTTATATGAAGTTACGAATGGACCTGTTATGTCCATTGAGCAGCGTTCAAACGGTGTGGAAATTTCTGGAAAATTTTGAAGAGGTGCTTTCTTGAAATGGGGTGAGGTTTTCCTCTGATTACATGAGTGACATTGTGATATGTAGTTAATTATGTCGTTTTTCATATTTGGCCAAAAACAACGAGATTTTATTAGCGTTAGCGTTTTGCCTTGACCCTGATGTCCTACGAATGGTAGATCGTGAAAATCATGCAGTACTTTTTTCACAAAAGTTTTTGGTATAACTAATGCGTCTATAATTCCATCTGATTTGTATAAGATGCCTTCGTTGTCTTGATAAAATCCAAAATTTTCATCTTCCTCCTGTATTTGACTTGGTGTATGGAGTATGGTTTTACAGAACGGATCTTTTTGTTGTTCCTTCTGAATGACTTCGCGGTCCCATATTGGTGTTGCGATCGTTTCGAGCTGCTGTATTGTACCGACAGTTATGTCTTTTTGGTCCCAATTATAAACAACTACTGTTATTGGTGTGTTGTGAAATACGAATTTGATGAGTTCAGACACTATAGGCCATTTTAATTTATCTAATCCGCACGCAATACGTGGTAAGGCTAAGAACGTATCTTGATTTTCTAACATACATTCTTTTAGATTGTGTAATGTATACCACAAGGTTTCATACGTTGGTTTATGTAGGTACTTTGTTTTTATTATTAAATAGTAAATATTGCGCTCTGGTAGTTGTAAATATGCCACTTCACCTAACTTTTTATTTTGATTGAGTAGTAACTCCACTGAACCATAAATTTCTTTAAATTGTGCTGCTATTCCTTTGCTCATTTCAAAATCTTCGGATACGCAGTGTGCTAATGCGTAGTGTTCTGGACAGTGAAACAAATTTCCTTCTTTTTCAAATACGTTGCTGCTAATAATTTCGTTTTCTTTTATAATTTTCATGAAGTCTTGGAATTCTATAGGTGGTTTGGCGTTTTCTATCGAATTTGTTTTTGGATTTTCTTCGTAAATTCTACTTAATGCGTCTACATTACCATGTTTCTTTCCGGGTCGGTATATTACTTCGAAGTTATACTCCCCTAAAAGTAAGCTCCACCTTGCGAGCCTAGATGTAGGATCTTTAAGCGAAAAAATCCACCGGAGTGGTCGGTGATCCGTGTAGATGCTGAACCTCCTTCCATAAAGATAACATCTGAATTGTTTAATACCAAAAATTACAGCTAAGCATTCCTTTTCTGAAACGCTAGAGTTTTTCTCTGCTTTGTTAAAAGCTTTACTAGCAAAAGCTATTGGTTTTTCAAAACCATTATGGATTTGGCTTAAAATTGCCCCCATTCCCGTGTTACTAGCATCTGTTGCTAAAATAAATGGTTTGGAAAAGTCTGGGTAGCATAAAACGCTGTCTGATGTGATCGCTGTTTTGAGTTTCTCCATTGATTCTAGTTCTTCCTCGGTGTTTTGAAATTTGACGTCTTTTTTCGTAAGATTGGTTAATGGTGCTGCTAATTTTGCAAAATTTGGAATAAATCTTCTATACCATCCAACTAATCCTGAAAATTGTCGTATGTTCTTTACATTTTTTGGTATTGGAAATTTCTTAACTGATGATAATTTGTCTGGATCCGGTTTAAATCCTTCTTGAGTAATGATGTGTCCTAAATATTTAACTTCTGTGGTTATTAATTTACATTTACTTGGTTTAAGTTTAATGTTAGCTTGTCGTAATCTTTCGAAAACTAAGCCTATTTTACGGATGTGATCTTCAATTCCTTTAGCGCTGTGAACTAAAATGTCGTCCAAGTACGCCCAACAAACGTTTCCTATTAAACCACTTAATGTAAATGAAATAAATCTTTGAAAGGTCATTGGACTATTGCAAAGTCCGAATGGCATTTTCAAAAATTCCCAGTGTCCATCAGGTGAAGAAAAACCCGTATACTTGATGCTGTTTTGTTCCATTGAAATTTGGTGATAAGCTGAAGTAACGTCAAAAACGCTAAATAAAGTTGAGTTTCCTAAATGATCCGTGACGTCTTGTAAAATTGGTAGGGGGAAAACGTCTTTTTTGGTTACTGCATTTAACGCGCGATAGTCGATACACATTCTAATTTTTTCTTCACCATTTTCTTGTTTTTTCACAACTAGTACTACTGGTGCACTCCACGGTGAGTTTGAAGGTCTAATAATGTTTGCTTCTAGAAGTCGATCGATTTCTTTTCTTAAAATTTCCCTCTGAGAATGCGGAATTCTGTATGGACGTTTATTAATTGGTTGTTCATTTTCCAAAATAATTTGATGCGTAATGTCCGTTGTGCTCGATAGTTGTCCATCACCTTCGCAGAAAATATCTCTGTATCTTCCGATTAATTCGTAAAGTAATCCTTTGCCATGATTATCCAAGTGTGAAAAATCAAAATTTTTATCTACCCAATTACTATCAGTTGTTCCAATTTTGTTTATGTTGAAGGTTTTGCTTCTCTCTTCCTTATCTAAAATTTTTGAAACTGGATACGCGTTTGCTATATTTAAATTTTTTTGTAAAAATACTTCATGTTTATTTAAATTTATTAACCGAATAACTACTACTTTGGTGTTATTTACTAAAGTATGCGCTGCGAAAACTCCGTTTGTTCCTGTTTGATTTGGTTCAAGTTCGATAAAATTTTCTGAAATTTCATCAACATTTTTATTTATAGCTAAACAATTTAATTCAGACCATGGAGGAATAACTAAGTCCTCGGCTAATTTTATTATATTGTTATTTTTATTGAAATCTTGTTTATTTGTATTAAATTCCCTAAAATTTGATAAGTTATTTTTAAAATTTATTTTGTTTAAGTTTAATTGTTGCGCTGTAGATTCTTGTAATTCACCATAATCCAATACGTTAGATCCCGATTGTCGAGTTGCTGCTGTATGTGCATTAGTTGCTTGAGTTTCGTTTCCATTGTTGGCATGTACAGGATCGGCTCTAAAATTTTTTCTTAATTTGTTTTCTTCGTCGCAAGTTTTATTCATGCGGTAAATTCGCTGTCGTTCTATAAAATTTGTTTGAAAATCTTCCTTATCTTCATCTTCCGATAAATATCCATTTTCTTGAATTATTGTTGTTACTGCAAAATCTTCATTTAAACATTTTCGTGGACTTTGAATTTTAATTTCACCTTCAAAACATAAAATTTCATCGAAGTGTACTTTTTTATTTTTCATCTTTTTATTGTTACCGTTTTCTCTTAAAATTTTAATTTCATTTTCCGGATTTTCATTCTCACCAGAGAATGTGTTGCCGAATTTTTCTTGTTTAGTAACTTTTGTTGCATCTTCTATTGGAAATATTTTCCCATAATTTGCGTTTCCCTTCTCTCCAGAGAAAGTTTGTACGCATTTTCTTTCATACTTTTCCTTTGCTGCTTTTTCCATTGCAACTTTATTTGTGTAGTTTGCGGTTTCATTCTCTCCAGAAAATGTTTTTCCGCATTTTCTTTGCTTATTTGCATTTGGTACACTTTCTAATATAACCTTATATTTCTGATTTGGTTTCCCATTCTCACCAGAGAAGGTTTTTCCAATTTTTCTTACTTCCTTCGATTCGATGAATGCTTCATTTTCTTTGGTGCAGTTATGATGATTCTTTTTAATTGAAATGGGGTAGTAAAAATCTTCATTTCCTTCTAAATCGTATTGATTTTGTCCTGGCACTTCATTTTTCATTTCTAATATAACCTTATATTTCTGATTTGGTTTCCCGTTCTCACCAGAGAAGGTTTTTCCAATTTTTCTTACTTCCTTCGATTCGATGAATGCTTCATTTTCTTTGGTGCAGTTATGATGATTCTTTTTAATTGAAATGGGGTAGTAAAATCTTCATTTCCTTCTAAATCGTATTGATTTTGTCCTGGCACTTCATTTTTCATTTCTAATATAACCTTATATTTCTGATTTGGTTTCCCGTTCTCACCAGAGAAGGTTTTTCCAATTTTTCTTACTTCCTTCGATTCGATGAATGCTTCATTTTCTTTGGTGCAGTTATGATGATTCTTTTTAATTGAAATGGGGTAGTAAAAATCTTCATTTCCTTCTAAATCGTATTGATTTTGTCCTGGCACTTCATTTTTCATTTCTAATATAACCTTATATTTCTGATTTGGTTTCCCGTTCTCACCAGAGAAGGTTTTTCCAATTTTTCTTACTTCCTTCGATTCGATGAATGCTTCATTTTCTTTGGTGCAGTTATGATGATTCTTTTTAATTGAAATGGGGTAGTAAAAATCTTCATTTCCTTCTAAATCGTATTGATTTTGTCCTGGCACTTCATTTTTCATTTCTAATATAACCTTATATTTCTGATTTGGTTTCCCGTTCTCACCAGAGAAGGTTTTTCCAATTTTTCTTACTTCCTTCGATTCGATGAATGCTTCATTTTCTTTGGTGCAGTTATGATGATTCTTTTTAATTGAAATGGGGTAGTAAAAATCTTCATTTCCTTCTAAATCGTATTGATTTTGTCCTGGCACTTCATTTTTCATTTCTTCTTTTCCGCAGTACGATGAATTTTCCGTAACTAACTCATAGTTACTTTTTTTCTTCCTTCTGCTTGATTGTCTTGTTTAGACCCCTGCGTAAAATTATAATTACTTGCAAAACTATTTTCTGATTGATACATTATTGGAATTTGTTGGCCCCAAATTTTTAGTTTGTTTGATTGATAATTTATGATAGCGTTACTTTTTCTTAATAAATCTCGGCCAATTATTCCTGTTGCTTCTACCACTAAATTATTTCCACATACAATTACGTCGAATATGCAGTTCACGTTATTTGGTTGGGTTCCAAAATTTATTGTGGTCATACCAATGGCCGGTAAACCCTCACCTGTGATTCCTGCTAATAAAATATCACCAGCGTCTGTTACGTCTTCTTTATTTACTGCCGTTTCTTTAATAATTGTAATGGCGGATCCGCTGTCTAGCAAAAATTTTCTTTTTATACCATTTACATATAAATACACGATGCTGGGTGATTCTAAAGTATTAAATTTGGTTAATTGTGGAATATAATATGTGGTGGGTGTTGTTGCAGAATTATTTATAATTATTGAAGACTCTTCTCTCGGGGTTGCAGAGAGAGCCCGGTCATGTTTAAAGCTTCGACCGGTTGTACATTAATTTTTCTTGTACGGTCCTGTTGATATTCTTGGCGTTGCTGTGTTTGGTTGTAATTGTTGCTCGATGTTGAGGGACGTTGCGGTTGTTGTTTATAGTTGTTTCCATTAAAATACGATTGTTGCACTTTCTGTTTAAAGTTGTTGCTGTTCGAATGAAATTGTTGTGTTTGTTGGTTAAAATTTCCTCATTTTGGTTGCCAATTTGGTGTCCTAGGGTACGCTCCCGTGTTTTTTCTATGCAGATTTTGTTGATTTGCAGATGCGTTTCTAAAATCTGCGTTGTATGATGTTTTGTTATTACCCGAAAAATTATTTTTATATTGGTTATTATAATTATTCTGACGAGTTGTGGTGAATTGATTTTTCCTATAAGATTGCCCTTGTTGTGTGTAATTTTGTGTAGAAGATCTATAATTTGGGTGATTTTGATTGTTGTAAGTTGAATTTTGCCTATTCGTGTTTTGTTTAAACCTGCAATTCCTAGAAAAATGGTTATTTCTCCCACAGTGAAAACATTGACGTGTTTGAATTGACATTATTGCCGAAGATGTTTGATTTCTACTATTTAACATTAAATCTGAAAGTTCAAACTGTTTTGCAAAAGTTTCGGCTTTTTCTATTGTTAAATCTTGGGTTCGCATTAATAATGGAGTTAAATTTTTCAACAATTCTTTCTTAAGCCCTATTCTAAACTGATTTAAAATTAATTCTTGGCATTTTTGTTTTAACCCAGGTACATTTACTTGCGGTGCATTTTTTAAATCTTCAGCCAAAATTTCGGTGCCTAATGTTTTTAACCTAATTACATAATTTGCGACTGTTTCATCATGACGTTGAAAACATTTGCTAAGCCGTAATAAAGCTTGTCCTGGAATTATATCAGGTAAAAATTTCTCAAAAAATTTGTTTTTAAATGCTAAATAATTTGTTTCGTTGTAAATTTCTGGGTCTGATTTGTAAAATTTATAAGCGTCCCCTGTAAGTCTAAATTTAACAAGTTTTAGTATTACTTCTGGTGTCCACCCATCTAATTCTGCTCGTAAATCTAAATTTTCAAAATATTCCCTAACATTTTGTTGTCCAGAAAAACTATCTATTGTGTTCGCTAACATGCCCATCGTGATAAAGGGTGATGTTTGCGCGCCAGCCATGGTTTGCGACGGGGGTACATTGGTACTTCCCGTTGGACCTGTGATTGTCGTAGACGGATCTGGCATTTTTTCCTATATTATTTTGTTAACTTTATTTAATTTAAAAATAGTAGGTTAAGGTTACGAAATAAGTTTACGAATTTGTCTCAGTCCGACGGCACTTAATTATTTAGGATGTTATTAAATGTAGGTGTTTCCTGTTAATAAAATGCTAATTAAAATACACACAATTATACAATATGTCAATAAAATGATTTTAAACGTAAATAATTCCTGTTAAAAAAAAATTATTAGCAAAATTACAAATACACAATAATTATTAAAATAAAGTTTGTTAATTTCCTGCAATGATTAGTACTATTTTACACATTCATTAGGTATCTTGAGAATTAAAAATTGATTTTTGTGTTTTAAGAGTGCTGTATAACGGTTTATTTACAAGGGATAATTTATTTCGGCCTTACAATAATGTAACCAAATTTTTCGTATGGTCACACCACGTTTTTTCGTGATTTTGATGTCTTCGGATGAGGTAAGGCTGCGATTACCTTGTGTTCCGTAGCTATGGTAGCTACTTGAAGCGTAAATTTTCGTGAATTAATTTTGTGAAAAATCCCCTGTAGCGTGTACTAATTTCCGACAGTCACTAGAGTTCAGTCCCAGACTCAGGATATGAATTAAGGCAATTAGTAGTCTAATGCCACTTAGTAACTTTGTGCAGAAAATAGCACGTGAGCTTTTTATAAAGGGGTGATTTTCTTTTCAGACAAGCAACGAAGCCCACTGGCCAGACTCAGCCGACAGATAAAGGCAAAGGTGTCTTGCGCCACTAAGCCACTTGTCAAAAAAAAATAATTTTGTTGTTCCCAAAAAAAAAATATTTATGTTTTGAAGCTGTTAATTTATATAATACAACTATGAATAAGTGTATAAAAGATGTTGGCTTTTCCAACTTTGTACAACACGGCAACGATAATTAATTTGCAGTTAAAATGCTAGAAGGCAAAAACCACAATTACTGGAAAATCAGCTAGCTTCCTCAATTGTTGTAATTAATTAATAAAAATAACCTGTAACGAGAAAATTCTCCAAGCGACCTGAAAATCAAAAATGTTTCAAAGAATTCTCGGTTCCGACGGTACAAAACGAATCTTTCTGCTGGAATTGTTCCTCTTCGTTGGCGTTCCTGTAATTTATGGAAAAACTTTTACATAGTTTACCTACCACCTTTATAGATTATAAGGGTAGTTTTTTGTTTTCCGCTGCCACCATTGTAATATATATTGTATATATTTTATTATTGGATTTAATATTTAAACCAATTTATTATGAATGATTTCTTTCCCCTTAGCGACTGCTACAACCTTTCTTGCTTCTTCCTCAAAAGTATATGTATGTATCTTTTTAAGTTTGAAGAATATGTTTTCTATTAGAAATTTGTTATCTATGCACATTTCTATCATTCCTCGGGATCTCTTCTACTGTATGTCTTCCGATCATTCCAAATCCGTCTTCTCCCCTTCCTATTCGAGCATTCTAGTATCTTTGTTTATTTATAGTTTGCTTATTTTTAGCTGTTGTTATGGGTAAGAAAATATCTACTAGGTTCTACGGTAATGTTATCTCCATTAAAATCACCCTCCTAATATTAACAGTTGCGCACTTTATAAGAGCTGTGAATTTTGCTTGGAAACTGGTATAGTTTTCCAAGGTTAAGACTGATAGATATTCTTAGTAGACAGTCTTAGTAGATTTTAGTATATAGCAATGCCCGTCGATTATTTAAACTTTGTAGGCGTATAGAACTAGTAATGAGTATATTTTGATTCGTGTCCCGGTCTGCTAATTTCTCTGGGACGCCTTCTATAAATTTTTAAAAATTAAAAATTTTTGTCCCCTTATTTAATTAACAAGAAACGATAAATTTATTTTTTAGCTAAATTGCTCATGAGCGATAGTAGAATAAGATTTACAGCTGCATTCTGCCTAATTTGTGGTTGATAAATCTGCTATATAGTCTGTGGTTTTGTTTAATACCAAGGAATCAATGCTAAAAAATTTAAAAATTACTTTTTTTTTCTAAAAGGAAAAACTTTAGGCTTTAATTTTGTTAGTTATATCTACCCACGCGACTAATACCCAAAGAATTTTATTGTTTACTAGTAGGCTCTGCGTCTGGGGCCTACGTTCAAAGAGAACGTAATGAAGCTTTCAGTATTCAGACCATAAACGTCTTAGACCGCATGGGCCTAACATTAAACTGTAATAGTTTAACAATTTTACTTGAAATAGACTAAAATCTTCTTACACTTGCACCTCTTAAAAAACCTCCTAACAGTGGTTGGACTGTAGAACGATTTACTTAATTTACTTTTGCAAATACGCCAAGTAACAATAATTAAAGTATAGGAAAGTCAGGGCAAAGAGTTTCCAAATTTTTAAATTTTGATAGCGATTGGGAGACAAGAAACGGCATTTAAAATTGCCGACGGTGCTATATGCGGCTTGTAAGTCAATGCATTGTATTTTATGCGTTTTCAGATAACACGAGTTCAGAAGTTTTGCAAAAAAACTTATAAAACCGACGCTAACGTTATAATTTTATTTATGAACTGTCAACGCATTGTGAATAGCATATAAAAATTCTTATGTCGCCTTGCCCTTCTCATTCTTTTTGTTCTTTTTGCAAACTGGCATTTTCTCGTTATAGCTTACAATGTGTTTATTTTATATCCGTTTAGATTTTCGTCTAAGTTTTCCAAATAGCACATTTAATAAATACGTTTTTATACGTTGAGTTTAGAAGAACATTTATTTGTTTTATTTTTCTCGTTTAAATTAAATAATTATTAGTTTACCATTATAAGCTAATATTTAACTCTGGATCTTTAGTTTGTCTGCATCTGTATTTTTTTTTCCATTTTTATAATTGTGCTATAAATTATCGTTTTTAAATTTCTCTTCCTAGCTTATACGACGCATTTTTGTTTCATGTGCATTTATTTTACTGTTATTTTTTAGTTTCATCTATTTTTTTTTATTATTTTTGTTTTTAGTTTTGTGTTTTATTTTGTTCATACCGTTTTCGTATTTTCTTTTTTTTATTCTTCCTCAATTGTATCTTATTAACATTGGTTTGATATTTACGTATTATTAATTAAACGGTTTCGTTTATAGATTACATTCGTCCTATCTGCCTGCCTTCGCTAGCAACAGTACGTCCGAATTTTGGAGATATATTAACTACATCAGGTTGGGGGTTTCACAATAGTGTAAGAGACCAGAAGAAAAAAATTTTAAGCAAATTAGTAACACAGGAAGAATGTAGAGGAAGTTATGATTTGAGATTCAGTAGTATGAGATTAAATGCAAATCATATCTGTACTGTCCAATGTAGTAATGATACAGAGAAATGTCTTAGTGATTTTGGTGGGCCTGTTATGTTTTCTTATAATTTCCAATGGCATCAAGAAGCTATAGTACATGCTAGCCTAAGTTGTCGAATAGAAGGAGTGCCAGAAGTACACACAAATTTGACGAATTATTTGGATTGGATTAAAAACAGCTTGGAAGCGTAATGCGCAAAAAGTAACAACTGGTTATAGTTATGGTTATGGTTATGTTTGTTATATGAACTATATGTAACTAAAATGTTGATGTATTTTTTTTTATAATCAGAAACGGAATGGATTTTTGGGTCATTCTCATATAAAGTAGCCAATTTAGTAACAAAATTTTGATTTTTTCAAAAGTAAATTTTCATAATAAAAACTTTATTAATCTATCACATACAATGTTGTCATCTATGTTATACGAAAGGTCATTCAAATTTTTGTTATTTTTTCATTTTCTAGCAATGTTTTGTAAATTGGTTTGTCAAGTTTGTCACGGCGGTGCAATAATTGGTGTATATTAAGCATATTAAATAATTAATTAAAATAAAGTAACTTTATGGAAGTAGGTTATAACATAGTTTTCATTATTTTTTATTTTTGAAAATAATATTGTAATTTAATTTAAAAAATAAGAAATTATTGTAGTTTGTGACAAAACTGACACAATGTGACGAACCTGACACAGTTGGTCTTTTAAATAAGTTTAAAACCATATGTTCTCTGTTAGTTTTAAATTAGATTTGACAATGGTATTTTAAATTTATTTTTAGTAAACAATAAAACAGATATTTGCTGCGTCACGAACGCGATTGTGATGCAGCTGACCGTGACGAACCTGATGTTTTCACGAAAAACTTCAAAAATAAACAGATTAAGAAGATTTGCCTTCTGCATTTCTTGGACCTAACCTAACATTTATTTATTTGTTACATTTTTAAAATATTAACAAATAAAAATATAAGAAATTAACTGTTTAATTAACGTGATGTACCTGACATGTAATAAACATACTTACCCTTAAACAATAACTTGTTTATTTGTTGCAAATTTATTAACAATGTGCACACAATTTTCTCACTTTCGCGGGATTAGGTAAAGTAACATGTAGCTCTGAGGCCAAACACGAAGTGAACAGATAACACCATCTGTGCTTTTTGTACAAAAATATTGGGTGTGACGAACCTGACGCAAAAAGCTAGGGACACAACTTATTCCGCATTTTTTTCAAGTTTTAAAGTATAAACCTATTATTTAGTTAAGCAATGTTTTAAACGGTGCCTTTACTTATATTTTAAGCGAGCTTTTTTACAAAACCTTTATACATTTTGATAGAATAGAATAAAACGCAACCTAAGACATGCTTGGGACAGTGACGAACCCTGACATTTTTTAAGTTGGCGATTTGAAAAAAATGGAAAAAAATAAATTAAAATATATATATTCCCAGTACCAACATTATAATATCTTAGAGTTTATATTACAGTTTTTATTGTAAAAAATACAATGCCGATTAGGCAGAAATCATACTCGGACGGCAAATAGCGACTTTATATGAGAATGACCCTTTTACAAGGTGTAAATGAAATTTAAAATGTGTTTAACAAATTAAAAGAAAATATATAACAATATTTGTGTATGTGTAATATATCTGCTGATATGACATTTTAACTTACAACTGGTTTTAGGAAGTCTTACAAAAACATTGTTATTTCTATACCTCTTGTATATTAGACGGATGATATTAAAAATTAAAACAATTTCATTATAATGTGACATTGCACCATTTCCAGCTCTAGTATAAAACCGAAATGAAAAAACAATTACTACTTCCAGGTATTCTTTAATCTCAAACTATGTTATATTCTCGTAATTTAAAAAATGTTTTTTGTTCCCAATTAATAATGTTTTCATTGTATTTTAATCTCCCGGGAAACGGTTAAGTTGACTAAGTTATTTATTTGATTAAATTGAAGCTTTGATAACATTTTAAAGTTTGGTTTCTACACGTTTCACATCTCTATACCATATTAATTGTTAAGAACAGAAGTAAAAATCGGAAATTTGTTTTCAACTATGACTAGGACAGACCGCTACGATACGTTTCAGTCTTCTTAGAATTAGTACTAGCACAGATAAGGTTAGCACTACAGATATACGGTAAATATGTGAGCTATCGGCAGCTTGTTTTATATGATTAATAATCTGCAAAAAGATGGCGCTACAATGACAATTTATAATTAAGTCACAGATGACTGTAATTGAGCAGATTACTTAGCATATATTCAAACCAAAAGTTAGACAGCCATCTGCCATGTTTAATTGTCAAATCGCAATTTTTCGTAAATAATTAATATTGAAGCCAATTCTACTTAAATTATATTCATGATGTGACAGATGCACCAAATCCCCGATAAAACAGTTTCCAGCATATTTCAACAGTAATAAACAAATAGCGATAGCAGCGCCCTAAAATTGGTCTGGTGCGTTGTAGCCAAACTAACGCTAATTTCGTCTCCAAATATGAGCGGACATTTTGTATAAAGGGTCGTATATCTGTAGTGTTAACCTTATGTGTGGTACTAGTAATGAGCATAATCGAATGATTACCATTCGAATGATTTTGCTAATCGAATAATTCATTAGGATAATTTTTTTTAGTAATTTCTATGCGGTAAAAAATGGTAACAACGCTCTCCGTGTGTTTTTATTCATTACATCATTTTTTATTGCTAATTTGGGCCTGGTTTATCGACTAATATTTTTATAAACAGCGAAAGTGGATACATTTTTCTGTTTTTATAAAACAATTAATATTTTTTTAAGTGAAATCAGGGACAAAAATAATATTTTGTTATTAATAATTTTAAAATGATATGACCACAAAACTGGAAACTGTGGAAACTGCTGTGTTTGCTGTATCAGTAAATCTCGTTGTGCTTGCGCAACAAAACACGTGTTTGGTAGTTTTTATGCAATCGCATTGCGGATATTGTGTCTTCATGAGTGCTTCTGCATTGTAATACCACGAGTGATGGTGTTATTGTATCATGTATTTGCATTGGGAATTTGCAGTTAGCTAATGTACGGAGTATCGCTTCAACACTCGTGTTTCGAAATGGTCAAAAACGACATGCATTAGTATGCCAGAAAGACGAAAACTTCAATGAAGACTTACAAATACAATGTCTTTTAATATACAGCAAAGAATGTTGCAAAGCAAAGCCAAAAACCGGTGCATAGTGCGAGGGGAACTTGCTAACTATGTATCTACAATCATTACCGACCTTTGTGCACAATACACGGAAAACCCCGGGCTGCGATGTAAATAAAAACCAGAGATTGTTCAAACCAAATTTCCGATGATCAGGAGAACCTAAGCAGAGAGTACTCTAATAAGCATATCTGTATATGCGGCGATAGCCAAGCGGTTCTCAAGGCTTTTGATTCTGTTATAAGCAAATCAATGCTGGTTAAAGATTGTCGTGAGGCTCTAAGCAGACTCGGCTCACAGCATTGGGTCAAGCTACTCTAGGTGTCCGGCCACAGTAACGTTAGTGGAACCGAGGAAGTCGATGATTTGGTCAGGAAAAGCTCTCAAAAGCCCCGTTTTGACTCGGAGCCGGTCCATAGACTCCTTAGAACTATCGCAAGGCAGAATATTAAGAACTGGGGTTTGCTCCCAGTTCAAAATCCACTGGATCTTGCAACGAGAGCTGCGTCAGTTAAAGCTTCTTATTCGACAACCTTCGCCTTGGCGTTTCATACTCCTACGCCTAAGTAGGAACCACATGTACAGGTTCTGTGAAAAAAAAAGAAAATTCTTCTTTCCATCTTCTCATCCAATGCCCCAGACTAATGGTACTGAGGCACCGACACCTCGACATCTCGTTTGCGGAGCCAGAGGAATTACAGAATATCTCCATCATTGGGGTACTAGATTTTGGTTTAAGTACCGGTTCTTATTGGGAGAATCTTATATTGTTTAGTAGGAGGTTGCAAGGAATACAAAATTGTTCACAAAGCTAGTACATAATAACGGGTGTTCTAAAACATTCTAGGTTAAGTGACCTATGTTACGTTTCCTAACTTATGTCTTATAGTTCATGCATAACTTCACTATAAACATGACTTTTTCTTGTAATTAAATTATTCGTTACAAAACATGCTCAATATCCCTCACTCACCACTATATTCTTAAAACCATTTTAATCTACTGTAAATATGGAGTGTTGTTTTATTTTTCCAAACTTGCATGTAATGTAGCAGTTGCTTAGGAGAAAAAAATTTAACAAAAAAATTACTAAATTACTATTTTTTTCACTAAAAAAACATTTTTTTTAATAATTGCTCGATATTTTTATAAGTTTAGCAGTATGAAAGTATTCAAAAAGCAATCAATATTTTACCTCTTGGTTTAAGGGTATAAAATTCTTATGTGGCATTGTCTTCTGTTAATATATAATTGTTAATAATTATAATCTCGAGTAAACAGCCTATGCCCACAACTTTGTTTTAAAACCCAAAGTTGTTTTGGTTTGTTCTTTAAAAAAGTAAGACTGTTCATAAATTTAACTTTGCGTAAACCGCCTAAACCAACACAATTGTTTTAAAAGGCGACTGTTTTTATTTGTTGTTTGTACAAATATAACATAACCTCTAGCTGACCGCTTAGACCAACAACATTATTAAAAGAAACTGTGTATCGCATGTATCTGTTAAATTATAACTGTTCTTCATCATAACCTCGTGTAGACCACCTATACTAACAACACTGTTTAAAAAAACCTTTGCTTTTGCATTGTTTTCTGTAAATATGTAACTATTGTTTAGCATAGTTTGTTATACATTTAATTTACATAAATATTGAAAAAAACAATAACTAAATAGAGAACTATAAGATGTCCTGCATAAAGCTTCGTGTGAAAAATCTCAATGTCATCGTGTGTTCAGGTGGTTTGATAAAATACAGTGTGTGGATATGCCATGACTTGAACATTCTTTTTTGTTTTAACATAATTGTCAAGCTAAAGTTTTTAGTCTTATAAAGTAAAATGGGCGATTAATGTAATTGACGTTCTGTACATATGATGATGATGATGATGATATTGTTGAATAATTTTTTCAAATATCAATCGCCAACAAACGTCAACATAATCTAACATAATGTAGTACTGCCAAACGTAAATTTAAGCGACAATAATCTGAAACATGTGGAAATCTTTAAATACATAGTTAGGCGCAGCAATATGTGCACACGGAACAATTGATGTGAAAACAAATTTACAAAAAGCCAAAGAAGGCTAAATTCCCAGTTTTTAAATCCATGATAGTGCTAGCCATTACTTAGAGTGTTGAATCAAAGGTGCTATGCGAAAAGCATAAGAAAAGGTGCAAGCAGTAGAATTGAAATTTTTAAGTTGAACGAAAGTGGTGGCAAAGAGAGACATGTTAGGAAAGAATTAAAACCCTAATAATTGTACCGCTGCGTCATCAAAATAAATCAATGATATACTATCTCCTAAGGATAGACGAGAAGCGGTTGCTCAAGATAATTTGGAAAACAAGAACAGATAAAACCAGGAACAAACGACACCGGGCTTAACCATAGAAAGTAAAAATGCAAAGAATGCTACCAAAGGAATGGAACAGAACGAGGTTCAAGAAAGCGCTAGGAACAGGAAAGAATGGAGGTAACTTTACATATAGTGAGCCGCAAAGCAACCTCAACACTGGTCGTACGGTGTAAGAAGGTGCTGACTAATAAGAATATAAAATAACTGCTTGGTTTGCTACGTCGGTGTTTACTAAGAAAATCAAGACATCATAAATATTAGATATTGTAACTCTATGACAAGAGAAACTTGGACCTGTTTCTACACCAGCAAGTTTAGAAAACCGTCAATAAAAACAAGCATCAACAAGTGATATTTTATTACTAATGTTTGTAAAAATAAATCCAAATGCTAAACGTTGTTTTAAATTTCTGTAATAAATGATATATTTATTGATTATACAAACAATACGTCATTACTTTAACAATATTCATTTATATTAACTTTATACGTATTTTAAAATGTTTACATGTCACTGCCAAAGGTTATAATAAAAAGTAAACAGTTAGTGTTGTTATGGAAACAGAACTTGGTGACAGGATCTCAGTAATCGTCTGCAGATGACTCGATTTCTTATTGCAAAATGTCTAATAAGGGCGAATTTAAGTAATCAATTTGTTTGTTTGTGAATTTCATAAGTTTCTAGTATATCTAATTTACGTTTATCATCACAAAAGTGTAAACATTTTATAGTGGTATTAGATGTCATTAAATGATTGTGTTCTAGTAAGTGTTTAGCGTAATTTGATTTATGTGGGTGATTGTATTTGTAACAACGTATCGTATGTCCGTGTTCTTTATCCCTAATATCAAAATTTCTAATTGTCTGGCCTATATAAACCGAATTACAATGCGAACAATTTGTAGACACCTGATCTTAGCAAATCATCTGTTTTTGATTTTTCATTAAACAAAGCTTGCAAAACGTTTTTAGTTGTTTTAAAAATTACTTTATATTTAATTGTTTTGTTTATAATTTTGACAATTTTTTTACGATTTGTCCACAAATGTGTAGCTTGCTCGTACTTTTCGTATTTAAGTATCGTAGAATTCTTTGCGGGTCGGCTACTTTAGCTGATTTAATGTGTTATAAGAATCTACGTAAGTAGGAAAACAAGACATCTTTCTGCTTCATAATGCTAATTTTTAGTATTGTTAAAAACTCTTTTTAATTTGTACTTATTGAGCGCAAGCGCAAAACCACATTTTGTGGTTTACCAATTAGCATCTACAATTTGATCAATCACAATATGCTTGCTAACGGAAACGCATTTTTTCGTATTTGGGAAGATAACATTAATTTTTTGAATAGGGCAAGGTGTTTAATAAACATATAAGAATCAAAACCAGTTAATGTTTGAACAAATATTAGAACAAATTTTGGAAGGACAAAATTTAGATGACAGTGAGCATCCCACCTAAATGTTCCACTCAATTGAGAATGGTCCTCAACTTTATCATCGTTGTTATCGAAAGCACCATGGCAAGTATGGCAAGCCGTAGAAAAGTAAAAATTTTAAATTAACTGCAAAGTTATATTTGGGAGTTTAATAATTATCAAAGATTTTCCTGTAAATTTCAAATGTCTTCTTTCAACGTTCCACCTAACATCTTTGGATTATTGAAACCTCAATAAATATTAACTTCAAAAAGAAATTTAAAAAAATCGACTTAATGTAACAAGCGAAAGAGTGAGGTTCATGCTCACCGGTAGTGATCGTGAAAGGTTGATCCGGATTTGGAATCTGCATAAACCACAAAAGGTACTTTCATTTGCTTACGATAATTGACGAATTTTAATGGATTTGTTAAAACCAATTTGCCAAATAAATCTAAAACGTCGTCCGTTGGTGGTAATATAGTGTACACACGATTACAGTCAAACGTTTATTAAAAGTAATTATATAACATATAACATAACAAATCAGTATTTGCCGTTTTCTGAGATTTTAACAAAAGCTGGTCTTTTGAAGTGTCGAATTGAACACCCATAAAATGAGAATATTAATATAGAGGTAGAAAAAAACAAATTTTGTATAAATACGAACGATGACAGTATCGCACACCTAAGTGTAATGTTTAAAACATGTTTGAATAATAAAAATCTCTTTACTTTAATTAACTTACAATTATTGCCATCATTAATCTTTAAAATCACAGAGGTATACTAGATTAAATTCAACATATCAATTATACTTGTTTGTGTAGAACACACGAACCATCAGTTGCCGTTCCATCTGCTCCAGCCACACCAGAATTACCATTTATTTAAATTTATTTTTTTTTTGAGTATTTGATGATATAAATAGTTAATTAACATATTTCTGTCCAAACCGATTCACTATAAGTCAGAAATGCGAATAATGTGAAACTATTTTTTTTTTCCTGACCGCTGTTATCTTGATGCGATTGTGCTGAATACATAGTGATAATACTAATGAGTTTCGGTCTTTTTCCTAAATTTTAACAAAAAGAAGAGATGAATAATCAGAGTTATAATTTAAAACACTTTGGCAACCTTGATATTGAATTCTAATGATGTAGGCTAGTTTTTGGCTAAGCATCAAAATCTAAACGAATGACAGAACTGGAGGCCCGGCAGGGGTAGTAGATAGAGTGTTAGCAACTGCGAATACAGCACACTCATACGACGCATAATTGTTCATTACTTATTCTGTGGAACGCATAGCAGTTCTGAAGACAAGGAAACTCTAGGGGAAACAAGAAAAGTGCATCAAAGTTACGCTGTAATAGTTTAAAAATGAGTTTTTTTTTAGTTGTTCTTAGTGTTGTTAGCGTTAATATTACAAGCGTGGTCGTCTCCCAATCCGTTGGTTGCAGGTTTGATTACTGATGGCTCCTGATTGTATGTGACTGCTTCTTATAGGTTTAATTTAAATAAAAATCTAGATGGGCTAATGGTCTTAGCACTCTACGCTTGTAGGTCTACAGAAAAAAATGATAGTACTCTCGTTATAACTAACTACGATATGTTTTTATTTGATATTGCCCGAAATCTTATCCCATCTTGTGCCTTAAGTAAAATGGTTGCGTATTTGTGGGTTAGCTACGGAAACAAGAACACACCAAAGAATACCAGTGCCCCCTTATTAGTACAACCTTATAAATTTTTTTTCAAACGAATGCTTATGTGAAACATCTGTGATAAATTTTATCACAACAAAATTTACTTATTTTATACAGGCTGGTTTTCTCAAGACTGGCAAATAAAGTTGTTTTAGGAGTTTTACTTTGGAGGCCAATATCGCCTTATTTTTAAGTCAAAAATACACCTATAATTTGTGGCAGACTATTCTGTGGTAGCACAAAATAAACCAATCTCCACAACAGAGTGTATTTAGTCAAACATGTGAAAAATTGGAAATTCTTACACAAGAACACTGCCTAACTTATTTATTATACGTTGATGATTAATTAATTACTAGCGGAACCCGTGGTCTACAACCCACGATTTTTTGGTAACTTGTTTGTAAAATGTAATGAATAGGCTTTGTCGAGTTGCACGACATGTACCGAATGTATCCAGCAGTATTGTATATTCTCAAATACGGAAAGCCGGCGACTCAACTGAACATACGTAACTACTAAGTAATTATGCGAATGTTTATTATATTGTATTTAAATCCCTAACTAGCGTGATCGACGTCGAATTCTTTAAAATAAAAATACCCACATTCTTTTTAAATTGGCGCCGTTCATTAGTGTTTTCAATTTAAATTTTCACAATATAAACTCTTCGACTGTATAAATGAATGTCTCTTTTTAATTTTAGTTCTCTGGTTGTCGGCACACACAAAATGTAATTTTATTTTCTCGGACAGGAAGTCCACGGCTGTCTGTAATAAAGTCATGTGTAATTAAACGTATATGTTTGCTTGATGCGCTGTTTTCATATCTCCGTTCTGGCTCGGTTTATCAGGTATTTTGGTTATCTGGTAAAGAACCATTCGTTTGTGGTATTTTTTTGGTGAATTTCTCAGGTAAGTACATAAAGTATACTATTGTTGCTTTAATTACCTTAGAAACTGCCAATTAAAGTAATTTTGAAGCTTGCGCCAATTGCGTTATATGACATGAAAATTGAAGTGTCAAATTGTGGTTCAATGCGTTGCAAATGAATTTAGCCAATTTAAATTAGTGTCTGGAATTTTACAGAATGAAAATTAACTATAAAATACCTTTGAAAGCCTCTGGGAATATCAAAATTATCTGGAAATTAAGACTTCATAGGTTAGTTGAAAATAAAATGAGTTTTGCGTAACAAAATTCTCATAACCTGTTATTATGGTAAAAATCGGTTAAAGTAAAACTGAAGAATTCCGCTTTCAGATTTACAAAAAATAAATCAAATTTCTGGTAACCTGAAGAATTCCGCTTTCAGATTTACAAAAGATAAATTAAATTTCTGGTAACACCGGCGATCAAAATAAAATGAAAAATATTTCTGACACTCGGCGGTTAAAATAAAATTATTTAATATTCCTGGAAGTTTAACGATTCAAGTAAAACCGAAATATCACTTTTTTATTTTACTCAATTTAACTAAGTTGGCAGTTTAACAATGCAAATAAAATCGAACTATTACTGTTTCAATTTTATTCAAGTATATTAAACTTTCTGGTTAATTACGATTTGAATTCAAATCTGTTTTTTAAAAGAAGTTGGCTTGCTCTGATTCGGAGTTTTAGTCAGGAATAATTTATAAAAATTCTGTAAGAATAATTCCGAAAGATTAATTAAACATTTTAGGCCGGTCGTCGGGTTTTATACTGGCTGAAAGTGGGAGGTCAGATGAGAGGCGAGCTTCTGCGAAGAACGGCGTTTCGGTTCGGTCACTCTGCCGGCTGGCATATACTTAATGCGCGACCAGCGCGTTTTCTTGATACCAAAGCAACAAAACAAATTATAATACTGTTGCAGCCAAGATGTCTTGTTACAACATAAGTTGGTATTGGAATGTATGTGCTTTTCTCAGGCTTGTTTAGCTGAATTACTATTTTACGCATTTAACTTTGCTTTACAAGCACAATGAATGCACAGCAAGCGCTTCCTTCTTGAACAGGGGGCTTTCTCTACACACATTAACGGTTTTACACAAATCAACTCTTTCTCAACATTTTTAATAAATAAGTTACTCGAACGAAAACATTTAAATTAAACGTAGTTGTTAAATAAAATACAATGTAACTCATCCTAAATAATTTTTTTTTTTTTATAACATCTATGTCTAAATAATCAATAAGAAATAAATTAAAATTTTAATTGTAACCAGATAAGTCTCATTACATCTCAATTTTTTGGGAGCACAATTTTTCTGAATTTAACTGATGTAATGGAAAAAAATATTTTTCCAAAAAAGAAAAAGAACGATTATTTTCCAAAAAAAATTGTGACATGGCTCTGTATATACCCGCTTTAAAATTTACTTAAACCTTAGAACAACTACCGATAACGGGTGTATTCGAATTCGACCAAAAATTTACTATCTAGAGTCGAATTCGACCACGAACTGTTGCGGTCAAGGATTATCTTAAGCATATCATTAGAGAGATTAGGATTTGCGGCTTATCTAAATATGACTACTATGTTACTAATAAAAATAAGCCGTTTTCAAGGGAAAATAAAAGTTGAGAAATGGGGTGGTAAACATATTTTCAAATTTGCATTTACATTTAGTTGCTAGCTATCTTCTATGATGGAAAGTGTTTAGTTTATAATTAGTGAGCGTAGTGCGCCTTTAATTTTGCACAACAGTTTTAAGTTTTCAAAAGCATACGAATTAAAGGTTAGAGAAGTTAGGTCGAGATGTATTTAAAGTGTAAAGCTAAAGCTTATACTGGAAATAACATCACTAAAAAGGAAACCCATCACCATCATGATTGTGACTTGAAAAAAATTAACCGCCATATAGTGAGTGGTGGTGTAAGCGCAGAGCAGTTAATGACATTTCGGAACGTCCGTCGAAAATTATCAACGCCGAAATCAAAAATAATGGTCTATCATGCACCATAATCACAGGTGATATTTACCGTATAAGGATGTGCCAACGCCAGACGAACACTTTTACCTCCAATACTTAAGTCAATTTCTAATTTTCACGATGCTTTAGATTCTATTGCAGAAAAAAACAAACAGAAACGAACTATTTTTAATAAAGAACGATCGAGAATTGAAACGACATTGTGCAGATTTAAAACCCACCTGCGTGGTTGCTGATTTTGAAACTGCAGATTCCGTTTAAGTCAAGCATGGTATCTGTTTTTTTTTCACGAAATGAAATTTAACATAAAATAATTTATTATTTCCAAGTTTAAATGCGTGTGAGACATTCCATGCTTACTTTAGTGAAAATTTGTATAACACATCCTTCTTTATATGCATTTTAAGAGATTTAAAAAAATTGTCAAATTATACATATATTAAAATTCAAAGTTATTAAAAAAAACAGTTCACAATGCGATCACATAAAAAATATTAATTGATTATAGAGGTAATAAAATCACCCGTATGAATTACCTGAAAGTTGTTTCATACCAATGTAAAACAAATAAGAAATAGATTTAATTGTAAGTAAGTAAGTAAGTAAGTAAGTAAGTATTTATTTATCTGCCTTTTGATAACTCAATTATACATACGTACATAACATCAAAATTGCGTCCTGCCCCCGTAACTTCCCATGCAAAGAGAGAGAAAAAGAAAAGAAAAAAAAAGAGAAACATTATATTATATAAATGTCAAAGACAATTTTACAAATTAAATTTAGATAAGCTTAATATACAAATCAACTAGCCCCGGTTTTAATAATTAAAACGAAAGTAATGCAGTTAAATCTAGCTTTGGTACCGTGAGCAACCAGCGTTTAACTTTTCGAATAAATATCTTATACGAGTAAAGCGTATTTTGTTTCAGTTCTTTTGGCATTGCATTATACAATTTTGGCAATAAGAAACGATAATATTTTTGTCCCAATGTTTTTCTTGCACCATAGTAGTATTGTAGTATGTAGTATGTATATATAGTAGGAGTATTGACAAGTTATTATTCTTGTATTGTAATTGTGGTTTGGCATTTGTAAAAGTTCACTGTTCGTGTTTCTGTGTTTGTAATAATGTCTCATAATAGCTATACTATACAATTGCTGTAAATTAAATACTTCTGCATTCTTAAAGAGCTGCACACTTAGGTATCTGATAGATTTCTGTAAATATATTTTAAGAATTAACTTTTGTACTGTTTCGAGACCACTTATAATTGTTTTAGATGCTCCGCCCCATGCCAAAATTCCGTAACTAAGATTTGATTGGACTAATGCGTAATAAATTAGTTTCAGAGTTTTTTTATTTACAATATATTTTAAGCTTCTAAAAAAATAAAGTAATTTTCTTATTTTTTTTGATTACAAATTGAATATGCTCATTCCATCTCAGATGACTGTCTATAAGTATTCCTAAATATTTTATACATCTTGAACTTTTAATTTTTACATCACACTCCACACTTTTATGAATTGTTAAAAAGTCTATTTTTGGTAAGTTACTTTTATAAGATGTAAACGGCACAAAATAAGTTTTTTCATGATTTAAAGTTAATAAATTGTTGTTAAGCCATAGTTTTATTTGGGTTATTATTTTTTCTGGTTTATTTAAAACCTCATTCCAATTGTTGCCGGTTACAAACACTACAGTATCATCTGCATATGATAATAGTGTGCCGTCTATGTCTAACGATAGCAGATCATTTATATACAGCAAGAAAAATATTGGACCTAGAACCGTTCCTTGGGGTACACCATAATTTATTGTTTTAGGGTCACTAAAAACATTGTCTGTAGAAACATACTGTTTTCTACCCAAGAAATAACTCTTAAACATGTTTAATGCGATTCCGCGAAAACCATAATGCTCCAGTTTTTCAAATAGTTTGGGATGACTCACGGTATCAAAAGCCTTAGCCAAGTCCAAAAATATACACAAGGTAGGCTTGGATTGATCAACTGCATTATATATTTTATCCATCAAAAAAGCAAAAGAATCTTCAGTTGACATATGTTGTCTGAATCCAAATTGTCTATCAGATAAAATGTGATGTTTGTTCATGAACAATACTATTCGTATTTTAATTATTTTTTCAAAAACCTTTGCAATATTAGATATGAGTGATATAGGCCGATAATTTCCGACATGGTCTTTATTTCCGCTCTTATAGAGGGGTTTAACTACACTAATTTTAAATTTATTTGGACAATAACCTTCGCTAAAACATCGATGATTAAAAAGTTGTGCTAAAGGATAAGCAATATAATTAACACATTCTTTTAGAATTTTTGATGATATCCCGTCATCACCACATGATTGTTTGTTTTTTAAAGCCATAATTTGTGCAGTTACCTCTTGTGCACTTGTTGGAATAAGAAAAAATGCTTCGTTAACTTCTGGTATAATTTGATCTGATATATTTTTTGAGGGTATTATAGCAGATGCCATATTTTCAGCTACGTTAGTGAAATAATTATTGAAGTAGTTACCTATATCTTTTCTATCCGTTAACACCTCTTCGTGTTCTGTTTTAATTTCTGTCATTAGTGCCCCTTTATTTTGTAAATTTACCGCCTCTTTCATTAGCTCCCATACACTGCCATTATCATGCCCTCATTCTTGTATTTTTTCTTTATAATAATCGGATTTTGCTTTTCTAATTAAATTGTTCAATTTGTTTCTATAAGCATTATACTCCTGCTTTTTATCTATGTTTGCCATATCTTTTTTATATAATGAGTACAATCCGTCTTTTGTTGAAATGGACTGAATTATGCCACCGGTAATACAAGGCTTTCGTTTACTTTTTTTTTATATTTTTTTATAATGACTGATTGTTGTACACAATTAGTTATTTTATCAATGATCTCACTGGTTGCATCATCCAAGTCCATCTCCTCTACACACTCCCAAGTCATTAAGCTCATATAATGTTTCAACTTTTCGAAATTAGTAATTTTAGATATGCCAATTTTGTTTTCGTCATTGTTTTTTATTCCAAAATGTGCATCCAAATTTAGGCATAAAATTACCGGATAATGATCTGAAATTTTGCTTTGGAGTATTATTGATAAAATTGTATTGTTAGGTAATTTCGATCGCATGTAATAGTGATCAATGCAAGATTTACTTGACTGATCGACCCTTGTATAATTGTCAATGCATTGTTTAAATCCGTGAAAACATAATAAATTTTTGTACTCTTCTGCATAGTTATTGTTCAAGCTCATTACATTTATATTTGTATCACCTGCAAAAACTTCAAAACTACTTTTACAATAGTCTTGAAGGTATAGCCCCAGGCTATTTATAAAATCATGAGAATTATAGCAGTGAGGTCTGTATGCTGCTGACACTGTGATGTTATAACTGTTATTTATTTTTAGCAACGTTCTTATAAATTTAAAATTATTTATTTCTATTATTTCTACGCGATGAAAAACATTTTCTTTCACATAAACTATCACCCCATCATTTTGATTTAGCCGGCTCTCATTATAGTAAACAGCATATTCCTTTAAATTAAAATAATCAATAGTTTCGCAGTTCCAGCACTCAGTTAATATTATAACATCATAGATATTATCAAATAAATTAATTACCGTTTCAAGTTCTACAAAATTTTTCTTAATACTTCTAATATTTGTTTGAAATATTTTTAGAGAAATATTTTTACTACTAAAATTATCTATAATACTTGTACACGTGTCTATATCAGTGAGAGTTTCAGACTCCACATCAAAAAAACTTTTATCTTCTACAAAATCCATAACAAAAAAAAATATAAATTTTACTACTTGATAAATTCCTACTAATAAATCGTAAATATAATAAATAAGAACAGATTGCAATTGTTGCTTACTTGTCCCCTAACTTTAGCAGATCCTTTTCGGTTTCTATTATAATGACTTCAGAACTATCTTCTTTTTTTGCAAGCACTTTATTTTTTTTTGTACCACACAAATTTGACACCGTTCTTTCTTGCCTTATCCTTAGCCAACTTCAACATGGTCTTGTAGTATTTAATTAAATGTTCATTTATATAAATTTTCTTGCCAATTTCAGTTTCGTTGATTTGGTTGTTTTTTACAATTAGAATTTTTTTCTGAAGAAATAAGTCTCGTTTTTCTCTCTGGATAAACTGGGCGACTATTGGTGCTGGTAGTGTTTTATTATATGTTGGTATCCGATGTGCTACTTCTATATCTTCCTTCAAAATATTTATATTTAACTCTCTTGCAATAAGTTCTATAATCATTTTGCAATCTTCCCCTTTTCTTTCTTTTATTCCACTAATTTCTACGTTTCTATTTTTGCTGTATTGTTCCAATGCATTTAAACGTGTTGATAATTCTTCTATTTCCCTATCCTTTTTTGCATTTGATTCTGTTAATTTCTTGACTTCCTTTTTCATGATCTTAATTTCATTATTGCTAGTTTTCAAGTCGTTTATTAGAGTATCGTACTGGTTACTTATAAACGCCGTAGTTGCTCTCAATTCTGCAACATCATTTTTTATTTCATCTATTTTATTCAGCTTTAAACAGATACTGGAAAGCATTTTTCGAATTTCTTTTAAATATCCTTTATCTTCATTATTGTCTTCTACATCCTCATCAAATACGGATTGTGAAAATGATCTTGTAGACATACCAGATGCAGTGCACGAAGGACATCGCCAAGCCTTTTTTAGTTTATCATTTAATTTCTTATATTGCGCTTCACTTATCGAGCACTCATAATGATAGAAACCGTGGCGATCTCCATAACATGTAACAAAATCATTTTCGTAGACTTTTTCTTTACATCGCGAGCAGTTTTGTGACATTTTGATGTCCTGAATTATTCTGTAATCTGTCACAATGTTCTATTTTAAATTTTAAAAGAGAAAAAAAATCCAGCATTGATTCGCGCTACGGTTTCGTTATCACGGCGTGTTACAGGCTAACGGGTGATTTTCAGCACCGTAGCAAAAAGGTATGCCTGGCGGCTAAAGACTCTGAGTCGGAGGAGGGCGTGGTTCGAAGCTTAAGGTCGGAAGGGGTTCCGTACTAGCAAAAGGGTTGTCGAAATCGGGTTTAGGGTATGTTAAAAAGGGCGCCACCTGCTCTGATGGTTGAGGTAAGGGGAAGGAAGCGAGCGGTTCTAATCCCTGGGCGGAGAAGCAGGAAATCCTCCCTGGGCGGCTCGTAGATGTAGACGTGACTTACCTTAGGCCTTTTCCACTAGATCAAGCAACACAATATATGCTTACAAAATATGAATAAAGCTTAATTACGTAGATAAAGAATAAGTCACGCTGCAGTAGTTTACAAAGTTAAATATATTGAATAATAAGGTTATATATGTATAAAAAGAATAAGTAATTATCATGAAATGAAATATTGAATCAACGTATATCAAAGCAAAATGTTGAACAAATAATTAAATCTATGCACAAGTAATGTGACAACGTTGCGTAACTTTTCGACGTTCCAAGCTGACAAGCTTTTCCTTAACAAAAACAAGGTATTCACTTGTTGGCCTGGACCTCGAGAACAAAGGAAAATGGTAGCTCTAAAATCAATTTATATAACATGCAACAAGTTTACAATACTGAGTCCAAGACGGCTGATGGCTTCTAAACGTGGCACAAAACACAGGTGATATAAAGTACAAAGTTATTTACAGTGATGTTGTTCACCTGGTGGAAAAATAGGCTTTTATTTAATGACGTTAAGGCCGGGGAAGATCGACGTGCTTTCAGGCGGGAACTTGTGGCTCTCGGCAGGAATTTTGGATGCAGTGATATCGGAAAATGGTTGACGGTACGAGACGACAATTGGCGGTAGCTAGTGGACGATAACGATGTTGATAGCTCGGGAAATCAAGCGTGGAACTTTGAAGCGGCTTTTGGATCCGTCTTAGACGATAGAATTCGAGCAGGAAACGGCAGTCGGAATTCAGAATATAGCCCTTTTCTTTGTTAGTGAACGCTTCAATTTGCGTGAAGATACCGACCAAGTCGGGCGCAATTTTTCGGTAATTGACGTGTTACACTAAACAATGGGCAAGCCACTCACGAAGGACGTTGCAATTATTCCCGGCTGTAAAACCGGTTAATTCACATATCGGTACTCAATCATGAGTTCGAGACGATAAACGGGAACGTGTGATCTACACGTGTGAACGTTACGATAGCTAGAGGCTGTCTGAGTTCGCTACCCTGGACGGGGGACGGTTAAAGTTAAGGCGCCTAGGCGTCGAAGGTTATGCGCGTGGAAGATATTCTAGAATATACAGGACCGTACCGGGATAAAGGTAAAATCATATAACAGGCGCACAGCTGACTTGTTGACCTCAACACTATAACCTTGCACTTCAAAATTGAGTTTGTTTTACGTTTATTTTTGTAGTTTTTTTTTTATAATTTTACTTTACTAAATAATTTTTATAATTTATTTACGAATTATTTCCGTGTAATTACATTTACCGAGACTAGTCTCAGCGGCATGCGACATCGAGGAAGGACGAACTGTAACTGTTTTGTGTAATTGTGTACAAATACAAACTGTATCATTAAAAAATGTAAAATAAATTTAGTCTGTACTCTGCTTTTAAGGTCTTGTAATTTCTTTAGTCGTTTTATATCATATCAATGTAAAAAAATATAAATAAATTTATTTGTCTTTCAAGTCTTGTAATTTTGTTTTACAAATAGTAGTTTTGGACGTGTTCTTAAGTTACTTTATAATGAGACAAGTATGCATGCAACCTTTTGGTGGAGTTCCGAGTTCTTAAGTTAAGTTATCCCATAAGTTTATGCGACCCTTTGGTCGAATTCGATGATGGCAAATTTCCACCTTTACATGACCATGGTCGAATTCGACACCGCCCCCGATAACAGGTGAGGACAGGAATATAATCAGTTAAAACAAAATTTATTAGAAATTGGAGATAAGTACATTTAACATAAAAACAATTATTCTGATAGAGATATTGATGTAGTTTGGAATCAGTTTCTTTTTCTGGCATTGTTGATTAAACCAAACGTTTTGTGTTGCTACACCATGCGAACTACATCAATATCTCTACAAAAACCAATTATTCTGGTATTTGAATAGGGCGAAATACAGTTGCATAACCACGTAAAACGAATAATTCTACAGAACGATAGAGCATTTGAGATTCTAACATATATTGGCCAGTGGGAATAAATGGAGGAAACTTATCTGGATTTGGTGACCAATTGCAGGTGGTGTAGTTCCTTCCCTACAATAATATAAATTAAATCACAACCAATGTTAAATATTTATAAAGTATTGGTACCTGGCTGTAAAACTGTGGTGCAGATTCGTACATTGTCTTTCTTTTTTATGATTTAATATTACATTACATTTACTCAATGTTGGATAAGTTACGAAATACAAGCAACTACCCAAGTTACTCAGTTTCAATGCATAAGAGTAACTGAGTAAGTTACATAGTTACAAACGTATACAAGTAACTGAGTAGTTACCAGGGTTACAAATATTTGAACAACAGATATAGAAAAGATGTGCTTATTAGACATTTACTTAATTGCATTAGGTGAGAAATAAAAGGTAGCAAATATGGTTGACAATGAGTATAAACAACAAATTATTTTTTGGATCTTATGTTATAATTGTAAAAAAAATTGAATGTCGATCAATACGTTCAGGTAAGAATTTAATAAAGATGCAATTTTACTAAATTCTTAACTGCGCACAGTGTTGGGTAAGATACTTTTTATTTGTGTCTAGATACAGATACAGGTACTTTTAAAAAAGTGTATCTAGTTACAGATACAAGATACATTTTACTAAGTGTATCTAGATACAGATACAAGATACTTTTAAATGTATCTAGATCCTTCTCAGATACAAATTAGATACCTACTTTAAAAAAATTACACTTCCAGAAATGGAAGCGCGCATAAACCATGATAATATTAATTAATAGTTTAAATGAAAAAATTCATTACACACCACTTGAAGTTACATCACCCTGAATCTTTGAGGGGCAGTTTCGACACTGTGTGACAACCTTACTATCACAACGCAACACTATCTTAAAAAACTCGCCATCCAGTATCGCTGGCACTTCCAAAAAAGCACTTTCGTTATCATTCATTCTTCTAATTGTAAGAATTGATTCTGGACTTGTCCACTACTTCTATTTATACTGAGGACACTTCAAGTTTTGTCAAGACAAGCCTACCGCTCTGGTTATGAGATTTACTTGGAAATTCCCAATATCCAAAACAGCAAGGGCGGCTATTGTATTGCCACAATGGGTAAATGTATACATAAAACCTTAAGCTTCTTACAGTTCTTATCCCCTGAAAATGGGGATGTTTGAATATTTATTACCATTACCTATCTTAATACGTATTTGGGTTTTTTAGTAATTAATGCTAAAATTTAAATGTCCAAAAATGTCCTAAATTTTAAATTGAAGAAATGTTTTAATAATCTTCCAAAACTACATAAAATAAATTATAATTCTAGTTAAGAATGTATCTAGGATCTTTTATTGTTTAATAAAAAAAGATACCGCTTAATAGGATCTAGATACAGATACAAGATACAATTTTATAAACGTATCTAGATACAGATACTAGATACTTGAACAGTATCTAGATCCAGTATCTAGATACATGTATCTAGATACTACCCAACACTGACTGCGCATAACAATAACGTTGTACACCATGCAACAGACTAACATACAATACAATTCTCAAATACAAAACACTTGACCCTCACATGCACCTTCAATATACTACATTATTTCCCCTATTAAAAATGTACACCAATTATATAAATCCTTTTAAAACTACTACCACCTTACTTGCAATATATCAGAACAAGAAATTTGACTACGCCGTCTTAAAAATTTCATTTTCATAAACTTTAAAATTTCTATCAGGAACTATAATTGAAGAAAATGTATTGGATGGCGGAATAATTGTTAAAAACTCAGGAGTTTGACTTTGCGGCGAATTGGCTGATTTAGCTTAAGCAATTATTTCATTTAAACGTCTTTTGCATCTCATTCCGCCCCCCAAGACATTAACAATATACGTTCTACTACCGAGCACTCGAATTATCTTTGCTTTAACCCATTCTGGCATATTCCCTCTATAATCCTTCACCCATACATCCTCGTCAAATGCAAAAACTTTATTTATTAACATTAAAATACTTTTCTGTTGTAACCTTTGTTTACTTTTTACCGTGGTAACTGTCAGGTGTAATAATAAATCTAAATTACTACGTAATTTTCTACCAATTAATAAATTTGCAGGGGATTCTCCAGTTGTCGATAAAGGAATAAAAATCAATTGATTACCAAAGCAAAATCCGACGAATTAGTTTTCTTTCTTGCTTTTTACGCTGCGTTTTTAATATTTAGGCCAATTTTAGCTAAACCGTTTGTAGACGCTCCAGTAATGTGTTTAATTTAAAAAAAATTAAAAATTAACCTACGCAAATTGTGCTTCATTATCGCTTACAGTTTCTCGGGGTAGGCCAAATCGAGACAATGTTTCATACAGTTTATTAATAGTAGCCGTTGTAGTAATATGTGCCATTTCAAAACTCTCAATCCCTTTCAACATATCGTAAAATCCTCAATTATGAAAAAAATAAATTTACCCAAAACCCAAATCCTTGGGCCAAACCTCTCTTACGTACAAAATCACTTTACTCAAAATTGGCTCTCGCCTCTAGTCCACTTTTATTGTTTAAAATTTATGGGAAAATTTGAGTTCTTTTTATAATAATTATAAAGATAACTCAAATTTTCCCATAATTTTTAAACAATAAAATTGTACTAGAGGCGAAAGCCAATTTTGAATAAAGTGATTTTGTACGTAAGAGAGGGTTGGCCCAAGGATTTGGGTTTTGGGTAATCTTTACGGGGAAAAGGGCATTCCCACACACATATTTTGTCTGCTTTTGATTTTGATATTGATTGATATTGCAGATGAAAAGTCATATCTTATTTATTAAGATATGACTTTTCATCTGCAATATCGATCAATATCAAAATCAAAAGCAGACAAAATATGTGTGTGGGAATGCCCTTTTCCCCATAAAAATTGATAACAGGGGTTTGCAATGGGCAATTAATATGAATTTCCGACCATATACAGATGCCGAAAATATTTCTTCGAGATGCGAATACAATTGGTCTTTCCGTTTTATTATTATACACATGACTAATCACCGCTCCTACACCATACCGTAAGGCGTCTACTGTCAGTTTTATAACAGTACGTTTCAGATCGTAATAAGATAATACTAATGATGAGAATAAAATATTTTTTACTTCATCAAACGCCCGTTGACTTTCGGTAAACGAATTCCACGCACAGCGTTTCTTCATTAAATCATACAGAGGCTTTATAACATAAGAAGCTATTGGTATAAATTTGCAATAAAAATTTGCCATTCGTGAAAAACTTTTGAGCTGTGTTACAGATTTTAGAACTGCCACCTTTTTGATGGACGAGATTTTTTCTTCAGATATACGCAAGCCTAACTTATCTATCACATGTCCCAGATATGTTATCGAGGTTTGAAAAAATGTACACTTTTCTTTTCGTACCCATAACTCGCATTCTTGGAGCTTAGTAAAAGCTTGTTGTAAGCCGAATAAATGCTCTTGGTAATTATTGCTGGTCACTAAAATGTCATCGAAAAATACTACGACACTTTGAATAAAAAACATTTGATCTATAATTTTGTGAAACAATGCCGAACCACTCGAAATGCCGTATGGTAATCTGAATTCCTGATCTAAGGGCACTTGCTGAAATACTTCAGATAAATTTAATTTAAAAAATTTTTCTCTTTTTTGAAGTTCCGAAAATAAATATTCTATTCGAGGTAATGAGTACTTCGCAGTTGAGAATTTAGTGTTGTTCTAAAATCTCCACATATACGCACCATATTATTTGCCTTCAAAATAGGGCCAATCAAAGTTCCCCAATTGAAAAACTCTTTTACTTGACTAAATGGTACAGGGCGCGGATTAGAAAATTTTGGTACCACATCGTTCTTTAATGTGCCTTTCGTAAAAGTACCTATGAGTTATCTTGCTTTTAGCTAGATATATTATTTCAGCAATTCCCCCTGTACTATTATTTATATTATTTTGTTGCACTTAAAAAGCGAGCAAAAATTGGCAGCAAAAGAGGGTAAGCAGTATTTACTACTGTTATTTGAAAAACCATTTCTAGGTTCTCAAAAATTGCATCAAAAACGAGAAAATTTTGTATTAAATTAAATTTTCAGAAAGTAATTTATGTTTAGTTATAATTACTGTTAAGTTACTCAGAAAATACTTAGTTAGCAGTAAAGATTGATTTGACCTTTTATAATTGTCAGCTAATATAAATCACTTGCTAGAAATATGTAAAAAAAAATTTTTAATTTACCTTTACCAAAGGACATCCAGTAAAAGTGCCACATTTACGGAAATCTGCGATACCCATATAATTTTTGTTTACTGCAGCGCAAAAATTGATTTGATAACGAATGGGAAACATTCGATACTCATTACTAGCAAACTTGTATGCTTGCGTGACAAGCTAAAACAGACATTTTTATAGAATTCTTGGTTAGCAGTTTAATTACAATATGAAATTTAATACAAAACTTACCTCTAAGTTGTTTCCAACATCCAGGTTATACATGTGTGTAGCATTAACAAGTGGACAACTTCTGTTATATTTAAAAGTTACTACATTTATGTACTTCATGTAACGTTTATCATAGCGAACCAATTCAACTCGTTCAAAATTAAGTTTGTAATCATGTTGCTGAAACTATTCTTTCAGTTAATGGTCATGTTATTGCAATGTCTCCCTGAGTTACCTTGTCAAGTAGTGTAAGTTCGGTATGGTTGTTCTTTTCTTTAGTACGTTCCGCTAATACTCCAGAAACCATTAAATACCAGCCATAGAAGACGACACAAGCTTTTAACATTGTTGCAACTAAATAGTTTCTTTACGTAAAAATAATAAATATTTTTGAACACCAAACATACGTGGTATAAATGAGCTATTGGGTTACAAACACGAATGAAAATAACAAACCATACATTTAACCTTATTTGCTCAGATTCCATGCTTCAGTATTATGAACACATAATTATTCAGATGAAATCTGATTTTCTATTTTATGTGCTATATAATTTGATTTATCTACTCTACTTAAAACCATGTATTTGCTTATCATGTATTCCATTGACCTTCACTTTTTACTCATTTGGATGCTGTGACACAAGCTGTTTTTTTAACGTAAAAGTACTTTTAAGAAAGTCGAAAAATTTGCGGAAAACCTAACCAAATTTAAAAAAATCAAGCAAAGTGAAACACTAGTAATAGCTGTGACAAAATTGTCCAACATAAAAAAAATAGATACACTCGTGGACAGAAATATTGCATATCTTTTTAAAGATTTTTTTTTATTTTTCTGCTGCATTTATGTAGTTTTTATTGTTAAGTGTCTTATATTGAAGTATCCTGCGTATATTGGTATTGTCTAACACTCATCTAGACATCTATAAATGCTTAGATCTATTCTTTATAAGTGAATTAGCACTATGTTACAATTATGCCGATATCTGATAATGGTTGATAGTGTGGGGCGTGCATAAATTGGACGCTAAAGATTAAGTTAATCCGTAATACCTTCGCTATACCTGTGAGGGGTACCATAAATTTGACGCTAGTAACCCTTACTGCTGCCCACTACCTGTGGCTGATTTTAAGCGGCTCAAATTTTTTAGTTTGCCTATTAAAAAAAAAATTTCAGATACCCACTAATGCAAAATTAATCTCATTTGATGTTAGCAACCTCTTCACATCAACTTCAAAAAAAGAAGCAAAAGAAATAACGTTCAATAAAATAAACAATAGTAATTTGATGAATATTGAAAAATTAGAACTCAGAACCATGCTCGCAACCTGCTTAGAACAAAATTATTTTCAATTTAACAACCAAATTTACAAGCAAGAGGAGGGACTACCGATGGGATCCCCACTTTCACCCCTACTAGCAGAAATTTTTATGGCTAATTTTGAAGAAAATGTTTTTAATTCAAACAACAATTTTAGTAACAATGTCAAAATCTGGATTAAATATGTAGATGATATTGTTTGCTTATGGTTAGGTACAGACAGACAAATACAACAATTTTTAGATAACATTAATAAAATTCATAATAAAATTAAGTTCACAATAGAAACAGAAAAGAACAATACCCTAAATTTTTTAAATCTAAGCATAAAAAGAGTAGGGAACAATTTAGAGTACAATATTTTCAGAAAACCCGCAAGTACAGACATGGTCATACATTTAAATTCGAAGCAACCAATCAAAATTAAAAAAGCAGCTTTCAATAGTATGATACACAGAGCCATTCATATCCCACTGTCTACCGAAAATTTCAATAAAGAACTTAGCACAATTAAATTTATAGCCCTAAAAAACGGATACACGGAGCAATTTGTCGATAACATTTTAAAGAAAAAACAAAAAGAAAATGTAAAACATCTTTTGTACAACGAACAAAAGGCATCAATTGAAAAAACAATATAGTCAAAAATCAATTATATAGGTAGAGTTAGCTATAAAGTTTCTAACAGGCTCAAAAAATTAAATATTAACGTAGCTATGCACAATCCGAACAAACTCCATAAACATCTAGTGAACAATAAAGACACAATAGAAAAATATTCAAAAAATGGTATCTATCAAATAGACTGTTCTAATTGTGATGCAATATATATATATATATAGGACAAACTGGCCGCAGTTTTAATACAAGAATTAAAGAACACATTAGATCAATTAAATATAATCATAAATCAACCGGCATTTCCCAACATTGTATTACAAACAATCATTTTTTCAAACAACAGATACAAAAATTTTACACGTAGAAAACAAGGGCAAACATTTAAATAAATTGGAAAATTTAGAAATTAAAAAGGCAATAAATAATAATAAAAATATAGTTACCGACCACACCGATTTAGGCAACTACCGCTCCTTGACCTACAATATACAAAGCATAAAAACACATGTGTTAACACTTAGAGTCAGGGCGGCGACGCAAAATTCCGGAAATGGGTAGGGTAGTATTGTACATCTTTAAGATTTAGCATTAGTTTGATTTGTAAACTCCTGACGATGACCGTGAAGGTTGAAACTCGAGTCGAGAAAATATAAACCAACAAATTGTGAAACAATTACCAAGAGATTTATTTTATTAATAATCTATTAATTTTTTAATAGTTAAATATTTATTAATAATGTTTCACCATGTGCCTACCACACAATCAATTCAAAAGTTTTAGAACTTCTATAAACGAATATATGTTAGGGTGGGTGGAATAAAAATTAGAATTAAATCTGGAGTGAAAAGACTCGCACGCATTTGTGGTTTTTTTTATGCTGTCGCTGCACTCTGCCTATAATTCTGGCGGAAAATTGGCTACTTCGCCGACATGGACGGTTGGTTGGTTATGTTGCAAATCACTACGAGTAATTATGTCTTCTGCCCCCATCGTAAAAACCTTTGCTTTGCAGGAACGTATGGCACATCTCCAGTAAGTTTCACCACTTTTTAGCACTTTGTCTTTGGTAAATTTGGCAGACTCCACAATCAGTACTTCTTTTCCACGTTCACTAATAAATTTGGAAATTTCCATAGTTGCGGTAAACGAATAGAGGCACAACTAACTTCGACCACTTAAAACAGGAAAATAAAACTATTTGCAAATAAGCAAATAACTGATAACTTGTCACTTGGGAACTACACCCAGCATAATCAGGTAAGGGCCGACCTGTAGCTTGTCTGCCTTTACAAGCATTTGCACTAGAAGTTTGAGCAATATTTGTTCGTAGGCACTGCCTGCCTAAACAGGGCCGTGCGCTTAGATTATTTAAACCTTGGGGCGGACAACGATTTGATCTTAATGTCATTTGTTTGCCATGACAAGAATACTTAATCGGCTTATGCCTGTTAACTGTTTGTGAACCAATACAAACTAACGTTTCGCAAGTCATTGCAGCTTGCATCTTCAGAATGAATAGAACACTGACTTCTAGAGCAAATGCTTGTAAAGGCATACAAGCTGCACGTCAGTCCTTAGCTGATTATGCTGGGTGTAGTTCCCAAATGACGATGCGGTTTAAGCCGAAAGTAAATTGTAATATTGACAGTTCGAGAAACCGCGAAAGCCTCAAAGAATATCTCAAAATCGATTTCATAATTTGATGATAGCCGATTTTGGAGATTACTTAATTAATGAGAAAGGCAATCTCCCAGTGGTGTTTTCTTAATGGAAAGTTGTTCTTATTGTCATTTAACATGCTCATACCGTTTTTGAAGCCGAAACTCATAAATTTAAGAAAAAAAAACGGAAAATTAATGGCGGCAGTAGTGGGGAGGAATAGGGAGTTCGCGATGTCGCTGATCGGCTATTCAACATGCGCAGAATACGAATGTAATGTTTTTTTTCAAGCTTGTTTATTCTAAAATAGAGCACCTCTCTCCTCGCCTCCCACCCCTTTTTGGCAGCACAAAATAATTTATTACGGTTTTATCCGACACAAGTACTATTTTTAAGCCAAATTTGGGGTTTCTGCGTTAATGCGTCTGGACTATAAAGTGTATACAGACACAGACAGACGGGCGGATATTGTGAGAATAAACTCATTTTTTTAAAACGACAAGTATTAAATAAACATATGAAAATCATAGCCTTTTAAACTGTGAAAATTATTAAAACAAATTTTACAAGGACAAAATTTAAATCATAAACAAATTCAGTAGCCCCCTAAATGTACCACACAAACGACCATAGTCTCTAAATTTATTATCGTTGTTATTGAAAGCGCCATCGCAAATATGGCAAGCTAAAGAATCTTTAAAATTTTTAAAATTTGCCGGAACCAAATTGCCAAAACAACGTCCGTTGTTGGTAATATAGTGTATACATGATTAGGATTACACTTAAAACGGGAATCCTGCCACAATTTTTTCGCCGTTCAAAAGTCATGCAAGCATGGCAGAAAAACTTTGCACCATTTCTAGACGCAGCTTGAGTTGAAACTAGACTAGAAAAAATTTTGTTCCATCAATAATGAGTACCATTACTATTATCATCCGACATTAGTAATAAATTTATATGGTTAGTTTTTTCTGTATAATGAGTCCTACAATTTCATGCTATACAATATTTCTTTTGTGAATTCCTTCTAAACCATAATTGTTTTAGAAAACCTGCTTCTAAATTAACCTACACTCGTGGCTTCGTATCTGCTGGAGATCGTCAACGTTTTCTAGTTGAACTTAAAGACAAGCGATTGTAAGTGCTCCTACAGAAAATCATCGAGGGGTGCTAAAGCAGGGGACCTTGCTGGCCACTTTATTGGCCCTTCTCTACCGATCCACCTATCTAACAGCTTACGGTATAAATACTGCTAAACTAATAAAACAATAAGGAGGTTTACCGCCTTGCTGATACTAATGTTGTTCCTCAT